>VURO01020165.1:14158-31651 GCA_015108175.1 Pelvicachromis taeniatus
CCTTTCTAGTAATGTATTCTCACTGAATTGAAAGCAGCACCTTTTCTTAGGTTGGGATCATTTTAATAATTCATTTAATTTGTAACAAAACAATATTTGCTGAAGAGAAATATGAAAAATGTTGTGCAGCATAAAGTTGTGTTAAAACAAAAATAGTTTTAACACAACTGACACTACAGAGTAGATCTTTATCAAACAAACGAAGAGTTTTTACATTCACAACACAATTTAATGGGTTCTTACTTACATCACCAATCCATAAACTTTATAAGCAAGCTCAGTTCAGTCTTTACAAAATCTCGCAAAACGTTTAAAAAAGTGAAACGGAGATGTGTTGAACAGAAAGAAAAAAAGAAACACAACTTTATTGTCATTGCACATTGTTACAGTACAAGGCAACAACATTTGCTCTCTGCATTTAACCCATTCATCACTCAGTAAAGCAGTGGGCAGCTAACAATCCAGCGCCCGGGGAGCAGTGTGTAGAGTGCTCAAGGGTACCTCAGGGTAGCCGTTGGGTGGATTCGAACCCCCGACCTCGATCCAAACATGACGTTGTGTTACCACAGCATTCCACCTGTGGCAGTGGTGTGCGTGAAAAGAAAAGTTGTTGCACGGCTTTGAACACTGTCTGAAAGCTTTTCAGTGGAAACCACGGTGAAACGTATTAAATAGTAGTATTTATCGAACATAACCAGAACGTAGCTTGTTTTATAATTTATGAATCAGACATGCTGGTTTTTTGTTTAGTTTTTTTTAAATGGACGATTGTATAACTACTCCGTTGATAGGTTTTTGGGTTGGTTTTTTTTTCCAATTCACATTTACTTGCTGATATCAAATGAAAACTGCGCATATAGCTGACTTGCTTACCTGTCTTCAGGCCTCCAGCCTGTCTAGGAGCTAATCATGATATAAGCCCTAACATGTCCTCAAAGCTTTGTTCACAGAGCACAGAGGGCCTTTTATTCTTCTTTACGTGACTACTGATCAGATAAGAAGACACAACATTGTTTTAAGGAGACACATCCAAACCCTCATAAAGATTCATTACACCTCATATATTTGTCTGTTTCACTTTTTGCCTTTGACACTCTCTCTCTTTCATTAATAGTCAACTAAAACTGTGCATGTAGCTGATAACTTATCAGCTCTGATAGATTGCATACACTTAACCGTAATGTTATCAGGTCATCTACATAAATCACTTGCAGAAATTTGCAAACACCGTATAGTTGGCATATTGGATTTGTACTGTATATTTGCTTAAAGGGACAATTCACCCAAAAATTGGCTGCAGAGTCGTCTTCACTTAAATGGAGATACTGTACATTTGTCTTTATTAGGCAGGAATGCAGTATAATAAACACACTTGAGTCTTTATGTTTTATGGGAGTATACACTGTATATAGACATTTTAATTGTGAAATTTACTGAAAAACTAATGGAAAAAAAACCCCAACTTGGTTCACTTGAAATTGAACGATTCACAGATGTGCTGTTTTTTTTAAAATATATATATAAAAATTGTAAATATATTGCATGTTTAGGTTTTTTTTCCATTCACATTTAAATGCTCTTGGACATTAAATACATAATTGTATATGAAGGGGGAAAAATAATGATCTGTAGTTTCATTAAACACAACATTTTCATTTTCAGTCTGTTTTCTGCTGCAAAACTAAGCCCTTTGCTGCAGTATAACTTGGTGCAAAAAGTAAGGAAATTTGTGTTTTTAGCAATAAATCTTATGTCGCTGGAAAGCCTGTTTGTTTCCCCCTAAATGGTGCCACATTTGTAAGTGAAATGCACTTTTGGGTTGAGCAGCAGAGTTGAGTATGTGGGCTGCACCTATGAAAAACTTCTCTCTGCCAAATCTTCTCTCTGCCAATGCCAAACAGCTTATTCTGCTGATGATTGATTTTTGAGCTTCTGATTAGCAGCACCAGTGAGCATGTCCAGTAAGGTTTGCTGGACAATATGGCCAGACAATCCAGAACAGACTCCACAAAGCCAGTCTGATGAGGTATTTGCATTGGGTGTCTTTGGTCAGCGGCTCACCGTTGATGGTGACGGTGCCGTCAGTCTGGGGGCCGCATTCGAGGTACTCAGTCTTCTTGATGTTCAGGCACATGTTGTTTTCAGAGAGCCAATCTTTCCACGCTTGTGTTCAGGTTTGCAGGTCTTGGCGGTCTTCGGTTTCCGATAGGCTCACGTCATCTGCATACACGAGGCTCCACGAGCATGGTGATTGCAGGTCGGCCATCGTGGTGTCCATACAGAGGATGAACAGCATCCTCTATGGAGACAACCAGATTGGTTGACTTGTGACAAATGTCGGTTAAAGAATGGGATGCATCCCATAGCAGTGTGCGATCAAGCTGGTAACCAGCATGAACAGGAGATGCCAGGTTGTTGTGGCTGTGTATGGTTCGTCCACATGCTGCTGAAGCCCCTGTTTGTTAATTTGCAAAGTGCTAAATTGCCAACACGTCTTGTTCCTTCAAACTTAAACAATTCAATCCAATAAACGACACCAAACAAGAGTAAAGAGCAGACTAAGTTGGCAGAGGAGATTTATCAAGGTTTTCATGGGGGCAACCCATGTACTCAACACTTCTGCTCAAACCACAAAAGCGTTTTTCTTACAAATATGGCAGCATTTAAGCATTACTATTAAGCATTTAATAATTTAATAAACAAGCCTACCAACTAGGGATGCACCGATACTGTAAAATGTGTGTGTACTCATACTCGTCAAAGTTAACCGATACCATGAACCGATGCCAACTTATTTCATGAATCAAAGGGTGGCTTGTACTTTCTGTTGTCATTTTTTAGATTGGCCGCTAGGGGGACATGGCGCTAGGGGGTTAGGCGAGTTCGTTTGTTTGTTTACAATGTGGACACTGCAATAATTTAACAGAAGTGTTTTATTTTTCACTTGAAATTTTATTTTTGTGGTCATTTTTATTAATATTTTATTTTTTATCGACAGAATAAAATAAAACCTGTCTTCCAATTCATTGCATTTTTGTGTGTGTGTGGTAGAAGTATCGGTTTTTGTACTCGGTATCGGCAAGTACTCAGATCCAAGTCTCGGTATTGTATCAGTTTGAAAAAAATTGGTATCGTTGCATCCCTACTACCAACATTATCAAATTTATAGTGTTACAACAAAGAAATAATTGAGCAAACACAAATTTCCTTACTTTTGTGATTGTTTTTTTTGTGACACTTATTAACATTTTACATCTGAGATTGAAATATGCCAGAAGTGGTATTATACCTATACTTTGGGCATGGAACGCATGGGTAAACACCTGGAATGTAATTAATAATTTCCTCAAGTTCACACCTGATTGCTCTGTCTGAAGAAAAAAAATTTCATTCCAAGAAATTATCGCCTAAAACTTTCTTAATGAAAATCTGTCCTAATTCCTACACTGTGAAATCATTCCTAACAAGACTAGAGTTTTACTTTTTTACTTTTTTTAATGCTCCACCCATGTTTAAAAAGAAGGGCAATAATCTAGATAAGGTTGTTTTGTTTTGTTTTTTAAATTACACACTTTATTTGCCAGTTGTGCCAAAGCAGCAAGCAGTTATTTTGTTGGTATCACGTTTAGGTGATGCCTTGTTTAGGGTTACTGTTTGATTTGTTATGCTATGATATGATGTGTGCTGCAAGGGGTTCGTGGATAAATATACATGAGATATTATATAGTTTTTTGTTGCATTGTACATGTATTAAGACACAAGGATAAATGTGCATTTGTGGAAATGCGCATTGCCAAAAAGGACTGAATAATGTCTCTTTTCCAACTACAATAATGAGTGAGATAGTGTCCTAGATTTTATATTTGATGACCTGTCTCTTTGACCTACTGAACCCGGCGTGGATTTCAATGTTTAGTCAAAACACAACAAACAATCATGTATGTCTGCATATCACTGGGTTAAAAATTATCCAAACCGACCCAATGACCGAACCTGTACACGAGGTCATTTTTCAGTGCACATATTATTGGATTTCCCAGAATCATTTTGATGTTTAATCCGTTTTCGTGCACTGCCACACTCAGTAGTTCATTAAATGCCTGAGTGAGGTCCAACATTAACATTAAAACTTCAAATGACGCAAGTAGTTAAGATGTTGTAACTGAAATGTGTGTTTGACGCTGGCATTGTCACAGAGGCTGTTGACCCTCACCATTAGAACGTGGAGGGCGTGTGAAGAGACGTAGCTAACCGTTTTGTGTCCGTAAGGCTGCTGGCTGCTCCACATGTGTGCCAAACCTGAGTGAACGTTTATTTCTTCTTCTTCTTTCTGGTAAAAATTGGGCTGTCGTTTAAGAAATCTTTGCTTCTAATAGGGATGCACATTGGCTGCATGATGGCAGTGGCGGATATTTAATCTGTAGTCGGTGCATTAATTTTGCACTTACTGTTCAAAGATGTGTGATTAAAAGGTGAAAGTACATTTTTAATTTTTTTGTAAATGATAAATATTTTTTCTTTCCCAGAACAAAAGGGGAAATTGCACAAAAACAGTTGAAATCGATGATTCAAATGGCAGCGTCAGCTAATCACCATCGGTCCATCGTTATAAAATTAAGCTTAGCAAGTTGAATGGGAATCTTCAATTCTTTTTGATTGGTTTATAATTCTATAAAGAAAAAAGGTCGTTTGTGCTAGTACTACGAGGCAAAGCAAAGAAACATTATACATGTGTTTTTGCATCTATGCGTGAGTTTTAATGCCGTGTTTGAAGACTATAACGAGACCACTCTGTCAGGAGGCAGCATACTTGAGTCAGTTGCACAATAGCTTGCTCACTTCAAACACACACCTTAGTACTGCCAGACACCAGAAGTTGCATCAGTTTCTTTTTGTCCTGTTTTACGTGTGTTTGACTAAAAGAACGTTTCACGTCCATCTCTGGGCTCTTTGTTATGTGACTTGTGCTAGTTGCTCTAAGAGCCAGATACCTGTATGAACTCAGCAGACTGTTCCCACTCAGACTGACTGTTCCCACTCAGACTGACTGGTCCCACTCAGACTGACTGTTCCCACTGACCTTGTGCAGTCTGTGCTGTCTCTGCAATAACTGACCAATGATCTTTTCCAGTGCCAGTGAGGAAGGTTTCAGCTTTGAGGATTTTCACTTAATTACCATTTTGTTGTAAATCTAAATATGCTGGATGGTAATTTTTGTGACCAAATTATTTTTATGATTAATTCTTTCTTTCTTTTTTTTTAAAGACTAAAAATGTTTATCACAGTTAGTTGTGTACTGAAAGAATTTGCACATTTCTCACAACCTGTACTGTAACAGATGAGAAACTTCTTATTCATCTATACATTCTTCAAACATGAAGCCAGCTTCTATATCTTTTACTGCACTAATTTTTGCCTGCTAAATACTATGAATCACACTGTATATCACTTGTATAGACCTTATAATGTACATTTATGTATACGTCTGTGTGTGTGTGTGGTTATGCTGTATTATATTCCGTGGATTTGAAGTTGCTGTTGAAAACTGTGCCATAATTTGATTGTAAGAATTTGTAATTAAATGGGGAACAAATCTAAAACTACCTGGTGTCATGCATAACAGGTGGATATATTAATAGAGTGGTGTGCGTATCATTATTGCTCGGTCACTCATTTGCACTCTTCTTCCCACTTAAAATAACTTGGAGAACACAAATTGAACTTTAGTCAAAGTCGAACCCATTTTGATTTTGGTAAACATGGTTCAGCCTGGTAGCTTCCTTTTTTGGACAGGACTGAGAAGAAGAAAAAAAAAAAAAAAGAGTGCATGTGTGTAGTTAGCCTCTCTGTATAAAACTCTGTGCTCAGGTGATGCTTGTCCCTCTTGAGAAGCACATCAAATCACCACAGGAAGATCAAGGTAAGCAAAAATAAGACGTTCTGCAATACAGAGCTTCCACGTCTGTGTCAGGATTTTTAAATCAGCAATATTTATGTGTGTGTCGTGGGGTACAAAAGGTTCAAACTGGATTGTGATTAGTTGAATGTAAGATGACGGATTTATTTTTCTTTAATTTATTCACATCATTTTGCATTGTTATAATAACATAATGACAGTCACTTCAAAGTTTGAGGTTTTTCCAAGAACTTTAATGCGACCTTTGCTCTTCTGTTTCTGAGAGGAATGTTTTATGACAGATGCCAGGATTAAGAGTTAGTCGAGTTCAGTCATGTAAAACATGGCTAAACCATCAATTGCTTTAAATTGTGCAGCCACCGCTTTAAAGCAAGTAAACTAACTGAGGAGTATTGGAAAGGGATTGCCACGTGAGCGTTTTATCTCGCTCTAGTAAAAGTCTCTCGGGCGTTTTTTAAACGAGCTGGAAACTAACATAAGCTTCATTCTAAAACAGGAAAACTGTTCAGAAGAATTAACACAGTTTTTCTGTGCATGTTTTGTTTTGTTATCTTTTTTAACATTAAGTTCTTGTCACCTGAATATAGCGCAATTGACAGTTTACAAGGTTACAAATTAAAAATTTCATACTTAAATTTCACAAAAGTTCAAAATTACTGGTAAATGTTCCAACGTCTGGTTGCAGATCCAGCATGGTGCACAGAGTAGCAGTGATCGGGGCAGGCCCCTCTGGTCTGACCAGCATAAAAGCTTGTCTGGAAGAAGGCATGGAGCCAACCTGCTTTGAAAGCAGTGACGACATGGGCGGACTGTGGAAGTTCAAGGCAAGCCTCCATTTAAGACGACAAACATGGTGCCACGTTTGTGTGAAACTCAATAAAAATTGTTTGTTGTCTTTCAAAACTGTTTCTCCGCAGGAAGTGTCGGAGCCCAACAGGGCCAGTATCTACCGGTCACTTACAATCAATATCTCAAAAGAGATGATGTGCTACAGTGACTTCCCCATTCCCTCTGATTATCCCAACTACATGCATCACTCTAAAATCCTGAACTACTTCAGAATGTATGCAGACCACTTTAAACTCCTAAAATACATTCGCTTCCAGGTAATAAAGACAAAGACGAGCAGAATGAGAGAAAAACTGTTTTGGTGACATTTGGCAGATATTTGAAAACCTGATTTGGGCTACATTGTTATTTTTTAGAGCTCAGTAAAAAGTGTGAGAAAAGCACCAGACTATTCTCGCACTGGTAGGTGGGAGGTGGTGACTGAGAAGAGAGACGGACAGGAGGAGAGGCATGTCTTTGATGCAGTGATCTGCTGCTCGGGTCACTACACCTACCCTAACCTCCCACTCAAAGAGTTCCCAGGTAACAGGTTTTTGCATTTCTCCTAACTAAGCTTGGAAAATATGGCAGATTTTTAAAATCAATCCCTAAAAAAAACTGTCGTGTTTTTATATCTCGTTGTGTGCTAGAATATTTTCTCATGACACTTCTGTTATGTTGCAGGAATTGAGACATTTGAAGGAAAATATCTCCACAGCTGGGACTACAAAGGACCAGAAGACATGTACGGAAAAAGAGTGGTGGTGATCGGAATCGGAAACTCTGGAGGTGACATTGCTGTGGAGTCCAGCAGAGTTGCAGAGCAGGTTGAGAAAGCTTTCTCATCTTCTTTTGATTAGAGATAGAGAACAACTCCTTCATGAGTTCTGTCTTTCTCATTCTGCAGGTGTACATGAGCACTCGTCGTGGTGCTTGGGTCATCCGTCAAGTTTCCGACAATGGTCTGCCAGTCGACATGAAGTACAACACACGCTTCGTCCACATCCTGTTTCAGCTATTACCAATCAACTTCTTCAACTGGTTTGGTGAGAAGAAACTCAATGCCATGTATGACCACACCATGTACGCCCTAAAACCCAAACACAGGTAGGTGGTGTCACACCCACATTGATTTTGACTCAGGCCAAGGCAATGAGATCAATCACAGTGAGTTAGTTCCCTATATTATACACCAATCAGGCATGACATTATGACCACCTGCCTAATACTGTGTTGGTCCCCCTTTTGCTGCCGATACAGCCCTGACCTTTTGAGGCAGTGACTCCACTAGACCCCTGAAGGTGTGCAGTGGTATCCCGCACGAAGATGTTAACAAATCCTTTAAGTCCTGTAAACTACAACGTGGGATCTCTATAGATGAGATTTGTTAGTCCCACACATCCCACAGGATTGGGATCTGGGGAACTTGGAAGCCAAGTCAACACCTAAAGCTCACTGTGCTTTTCAAATCATTCCAGTTTTGCTTTGTGGCAAGGCATATTATCCTGCTGGTAGGTGCTACATTACAAAGTAACTTCCCCATGGATGGCAGGACCCAAGGTTTCCCTTCAGAACATTACCTGCAGCATCACACTACCTCTGCCAGCTTTCCTTTTTCCCATAGCGCCATCCTGTTTTCATATGCTCGCCAGGTAAGCGATGCACACTTAACCAGCCAGCAATTTGATGTAAAAGAAAACATTAACAATACTAATTACTGCAGACTGGGAACACTCTACATGAGCTGCAATTTTGGAGATGCTCTGATCCAGTCATCTGGCCATCACAAACTCTCTCAAATCCCCATGCTTGCCCAAACACATCAAATCTGAGGACAACTGTTCAGTTGCTCCCTAATATATCCCACCCACTAACAGATGCCATGATGAAGAGATAATTGGTGCTACTGACTCAGTTGTCATAATGTTATGCCAGATTGGTGTGTAACGCTGTGTTGTCAGATGAGGGATTCTGCTTCTCATTAAAATGCGTCCCTACTCCAGGCTCTTCAGTCAGATCCCAGTAATCAATGACGACTTACCAATGAAGATTCTGTCCGGATCAGTTGTCATCAAACCAAATGTGAAGGAAATCTGTGGGTGCACTGTGGTGTTTGATGATGGCAGTACTGTGGAAAAGGCCAGAGAAGTGTTTTCGGCAACTTTCTCCAAGATCTTTGTTCGGTGAAGACTCGAGTTTGATCCCATATTTCTTTGTTGTCACAGGTGGACACCATTGTGTTTGCCACAGGGTACAACTATGATTTCCCCTACTTGCCAAAAAATGCCATGTACAAGTCTGGGCACCGTGTGGGTCTGTACAAGCATGTATTTCCACCAACCTTAGAGCATCCTACGCTGGCTGTCGTGGGTTTCATTCATGCCCTTGGAGCCATCATGCCTCAGGCTGAAATGCAGGCCCGTTGGGTCGCCCGAGTCTTCAAAGGTAAGGTAGCCCATTACTACTAACAGTTAGCATGCCTAAGCACAGGTGGTTTATTTTTACAAATTACCATTTTTATTTTTATTTTTGCCATCTAGGACATAAAAAACTACCATCAAACCAGTCCATGATCAAGGCTGTTGAAAAAGATACAAAAAATATTGATAAAAGGTAACTGTTTGTCTTATTAAATGCTTCAACCGTTCTTTTGCCATTGTCCTTTCTCCTGTTATATGTCAGAGGATGCTCTAGCTATATTGCTATAATAATATAATTTATGATTGTAGGGTCTACCTTACAATATAAAGTGCCTTGAGGAGACTATTGTTGTCATTTGGCACAATAGAAATAAAATTGAATTGAATTAAATAGTGAGATTGGTTAGCAAGATGCATAGACAGGTGTATTGTCATAATACAGAAACATCTAAATGCTCATTAGTCAGAACATGTAAACAAATGAATACTGATTTAGACTGTAAAAGGTTGCTGCTGATTTAAGAGACATTTGTATTTTAAGAGTAGTACCAGAGTCAGCTTATCGTCAGTTTTTGGTCACTTTTAATCTTCTTTATTTTGTTAATTTGATTTATTAGATATTCTATTCATCTTTTACTATTTATTTTAAACTCTTGTCATTGTCTTTCAAAAGTACTTTGGTCAACCGTGTTGTTTCAAAAGTGCTCTATAAATAAAGTTGGATTGGATTTATTTCACATGTAACCAAAAATGTGTTTAATTTTACACTTTTAATATTGAAATGATCAACAACACGTTGCATTTTGGGAACTTTTAGACTCTCTGGAAGCAGCTATACTCTTATACTTCTACACTAACTTAGTGCCACTTTAGAATAATACTGTTTATATTATTCTCCCCACAGTTACATTGTGTCAAAGCTGACCCCACTGCAGGTGGACTTTGTTTCCTACATGGATGAAATAGCTGGAGAGATTGGTGTACAGCCAAGTCTCCCCTGGCTCTTCTTCGCAGACTATGCCCTGTTCAAGAGGGTTTTGTGGGGGCCCGTTACCGCCTACCAGTACCGGCTGATGGGACCAGGGAAATGGGAGGGAGCCCGCAGGGCAATCTTCACCCAGTTTGATCGCATGTACCAGCCTCTAAAAACCAGAAAGGTCTGATGTGACACTTCTTCTTCTGCAGTCTTCTTTGTCACAGTTCTACATGATTTCAACATGAAGTAAGTTATGCAAATTAAACATTTTCACTTTGTCTCCTCCAGCTGGAACTGGAACAGCCCTCCACTGCTCGTCGACTGGTTAAAATGAGCCTGACTGTCATGGCTGGAGGAGCTGCCATCTACTACTTTCATACTCGCAACCCAGATGTCATCCCCACACTGTTGTCCAACATGCGTCCACAAAGAGCCTGAACAAGCTTCATTGTCAAACAATGAGCAGAGAACTCTGCTCATTGTTTGACTCTGCTCTGCTTTCACCAAATGAAATAAAGAAAAACACAAATTCGTCTATTTCTGTAGCTCTTCAAAATATTTAGTTCACTAAACTTATTTCTGGGATTACTGACTGATTGGTGCTAGTGTATTATTCTATTTTTATATGTGTGGTTATTTTAATGCATAGATGTAAAGCAACAATTTTTCTTTAAAAAAAAAAAAAGCAGCATTTTAGTCGTAACACATTTAAAGTGCATTCCTTGCAGTACATAAAGTTCACATCGATTCCTACACAGAAACTTGATGACCGATTTTTTTTTTAATTATATTATTCATCTTTATTTTTTCTTTTATTGACTGATTTACTGGATCGTTGAATCTCAAGCAGGAAACGGTTACAGTTATAACTGTAAAGTGCGAGTCCTGTGCGAATAAACTAGTATATATGAGCTCGATGGTATCTTGTGCGCACTTCCACTGAAACAAAAAGGGTTTCTTCTGACGAGAAAATGCCACATCATATCCTGAGTCCCACGTTCCTAATGTTGCAGAATGATCAGTGGCTGGTGTCAGCCAAACGCTTTTATTGTGATAATAATAAAACAATGAAAATAACCATTCAAAATATGAAAAGACATATCCGCTGATTTATGAACTTCTGGAAATTACAGCTGTATATAATACAGCTGGTACCACTCAGTCATCTATTAATGCATATCTTTCCACCTCTGAGTGAGCTCCCTATAGTAAAAACATGGTGTCAGAAAAGAAACTCTTCTGGTTTATAACATGGGAACTACTGCAGGGCAAAAGATCAGTTTAGCGCACAGTGACTGATCCTGTAAAGGGAAATGTTTCTTTAAAAAAAGACGTCACTCAGTGCCGATGATAAACCCGTTCAACCCCTTTCATTTGAAATCCTTCCATGCATTTCAACACACTGACCTTTTTCAGCCAAACAAAACTGTACAGCTAAAAATCGAACCAGTTATTTACACTCTCCAGCACGCTAGTAGGAAAAAGCACACTGCATCTATAGAGACATTTTTAAGCCAACAAAATAATAAAAGCAGGTTTGCCTAGTACCTCAGTTTGTTATTACACTCACAAGATTTTAACATGAAGAACATAGAAGTGTGTTCCAGGCTGTCCCACAATGCAAAGCTTTTATTGCTTAAGTGTAATTATTGTTTATTTATGTGTATAATATTGGTGGCGTGCCCCCGTTAACAACTACAATCTAACAAAGTGAACCTTGTGTGGTTGTGTCTCAACATTAGATTTCATTTCACTGCCAGAGTGGAAATTTCCATCAGGCTGGGCAAAGTCTGTCTCTCTCTGTCGGTGTTACTTTTTTGTACTTTTTCCCTCCGTACTATTATCTCTCCACTACCTTATATGCTCTCTTTGATTTCTGATATGCTCCTGGCTTATTCTTTTTTTCCTCACTATTCTGCAGCTCAAGTGTACAAGTTTTTTTGTTTGTTTGTTTGTTTGTTTTTTTACACTAGAGTATCATCTAGCCGTAGGATACCCGACGACTTAATGGAGCAACAAATTGGGCATCGGGGGAATTTTTTTTAACCATTGAACCTTCTGACCCCGGTTTAAACGCTGATTTATGGCTTCTAGTAGCCAAACTGGGCACACAGTCAGGGAGGCAGCTGCTTATCAATCATTTACCTATTTTGCAGACGTTCACGCACTGCAAAGAGCATCCCTTACAGTTTTTATTAGCCTCTGCTCAAACATACCACCTACTGTAAAGCAAAGAATATTTGTTTTACGACTAGATCCAATTTTTTGTTACGTTTTTATAAAAGTCATCTAACAATATGCTAAATTAACAGTCCGATTAGCTTTACTTCCCTAATGAGCTTATGCCTGTCCACAGCTTCAAAGGACTCTGGGTTGGTGTCATAGGCTGCCTATTACACCCATGAGGTGATAACTGCTTTATCAAATCATCCAAGCTAACACCGCCCCCATTTACATTACATGCTACAGGAATATATTATTATAATTCTTTTTCTATGTTTCTTTCAAAGAAAAAACAACTTAAATTCTTTTTTTTTTCCCCAATATTCAAATAAAATGCATCTACATACATGACGAGTACCACGACCTTTCTAATCGATCTTAGAAGAACATTTGGTCTTTTCATCCCGGTGCTGGGGAGGGGGAAGCGTGTCATTGGTCGCTGTCTCAGTAGGGCTATAAAAGTCAGTGCTCTAATGATTCTCTTTCCTCTTTCCAGACACAGAGCCAACAAACATACAAGGATCAAGGTAAGAAAGAAACCTGGCGTCCTTCAATTCTGTTTCCCTACACACTCTGATGCACATGCACACACATTTTTAGGGGGTAACACAAGTATATTTATAATTTCTGGATTTTCTGCATTTTCAGGGGCTGATTCCCACAGGTGCACTTAAAAAAAATCATTGCATGACACTAGGGCTGACAAATGATACAAAATGAATACCTCAAAAAGAATATTTGTATTTTCATTCTTGCATTGTTGCGATAAAGAGATAATCTGTAAAATGCATAAGCTGCAGAGATGAAAGCATAAAGTGCAGAATAGGTCTGACATCCAAAGCAGGCTTGTTAAAGCAAAGTATCAATAGGCAGCCAAAATATGACTACAGAGCAAATTACATCCAAAGAATCATTCCAAGGTTTCAGTGCTATTACAGCAAAGTCACCTTTGGCCTTCATTCAAGTTCTAGGAACTGACAAAGTTTTATGACAGAAGTGGGGACTAAGGGTCGCTGTGCTGTGCAGTATCCTGTGAATGCAGAAATATCAATGCAGCTAAACGCTTTAATGTTTAATGTGTAATCAACAATATCCTGCAAAGCACCTAAAATGATGTTTTTTAAAAAACTAAATAATGAAATATTCAATTCTTGCAGTAGTTGTACATACCCTCATTTTCCACTCAATAGCAGTATTAATCAATATTGTATTTCTAAAGACAACATTATAGAGCAATGTCTCATGACCACCAGAGTCACATGTCACAGTGTAGCATGTGACAAATGTAAACAGCTAACACTGTGCACTTCTTAAAGCGGATGGATTCACTTCTTGTCTTTTTGGCAAAGCGTTCCAGTAGTGAGCTGCTGCTTATTCGATATATCAGTCTGAAGAAAGGTGATCATTTCAACAGATAAATTCACTGAACTAATTTAGCTGATTGAGAAATTACTATTTTTTTTTAAGTGGCATCTAATTCCAAATACAGTATTTTATCAGCTAAACAAACATCAGTAAACACACAAACTGTTCTGTGCATTTTTTCTTTCAGTGTGCTGCTAGCTAAAGGTCCACATGCTGTGTTTCACAGGGAGAGAATGAAAGCTAACTTTACTCAGAGAGAGAGAGAGAGAGAGAGAAAGAGAGAGAGAGAGAGAGAGAGAGAGAGAGAGAGAGAGCGAGAGAAAGAAAGAAAGAAAGAAAGAAAGAAAGGTTAGATTTAACGGTAAGGACTGCTCAGTGGTGTTTGATAAACTGGATATTTGAAGCTTACATGTTAGTCCTCATGTTTTTAAAGCAGATATTTGGTTTGTAAATGTGACATTGTGGGTTTTTTTTAATATTGTGAAACATGCTGCAGAACAAACTAAAGTAGACTGTGTTATTTAAAGGTTGCGTGAAAACTGTGCAGGCTGATGTGAGCTACACAGGTTACTTTGCGCTACTGTGATGGATTCAAAGTGAATCAGCCAGGACAGCTCACAAAACATCTGTGACATCTGGTTGAATTTTCCGTTATAACCCGCAAACTGAACAGTAATGTAACGGCACTCATCTTTCAAACAAAACTCCCCTCCGATGTATTAAAGCTGAAGTAACGAGCCTGTTCTGAAAATGTAAGGAGTAGAAAGTACAGATATTTGTTTAAAATAGAAGAAGTAAAAGTAAAAGGTTCTTGGTGGATCAGAGATGGATGTTGTACAGCAGGAGGCAGGAGGAAAAATGGCCAGTTTGTACCAGGAGTTCAGTGAGCCTAGTGAAAATCAGCCTGCTGAGGACATAAACTTACATGCTTAAAACTCGCCTGATGGGAACCTACTGCATGTACCCCCCATCCTCAAATGCAGAGAGAGTAAGACGCATGACCTATGATCAGGTCAGCATTCCTTCCTGTTACAGTCCAGCCAGTATCCCAGTTGTTACCTGCATGTCCAGAGTCCAGACTGTTGCTGTGAACAATTCATACACTGTTCACAAAGACCATTGCCATGGGCACTGAAAAGGCTGTCGACATAGATTACTGCCCGTAATAACTCAGACTTTCCAAAGAATACCCATAGACTGTTCATGTGGTACTCCATTACCACTTATGGATTGTGATCCGTGTCATAAAACTGTCACCCCTGACCTTTGTTTGTGTGCAAGCTGACAGAACAAGAGCTTCAGTGTTAATGAGAGACTAGTAAAAAAAGAGAGAGAGAGAGAGAGAGAGAGAGAGAGAGAGAGAGAGAGAGAGAGAGAGAGAGAGAGAGAGAGAGAGAGAGAAAGGAGAAACCTTTGTGGGAACATTTTGCAGTTGTTTAATGTCGAGACGACATCTACTTTGTTGGGGAGCGTGTAAGAAGTTAAGATAACACAAAAGTATTGATATTCTGTGATTTATCTAAGGAAATCACACAGGTAGAGGACATGTTTTATAAGATATGTTTAAGAATAGTTTTTTTAAAAATAGTAAACTCATTGTGTAAAAATAGACAACACTTATTAACTTATTACTTAACAGTAAGGGATGAAATAAAGAAATCTATTTTAAGCTTTTTAAGTTCAACCCCCTTGTGATCTACGAAGGGGTCTGAATCGGGTCACCTGGGATTGATTGCTTTGGTCTCCCTTCAATTAGCTGGGGGAAATCGAGGTATTATTCTCATTCCAGTAAAATTTGTCAGTGAGGAAACACCAGCTTGTCACTTTTGTGATTATTTCTCCCCCCACAGGTAAGTTTACAGTGTTGAGTGTTATTAAAAGGAGTTAAAGAATGTGTATACTAGTTAGAAAGTTTTACAGTGTGAGCAAACTCCCAGCAATGGGTTAAATACAGCCTGTGGTCGAGCTGTAATGCACGAATGTCAACTCATTTCATCTGGTTAACTGTAAATTATGTATTTGAGATTTCACTTGAGTAAGTTTTCAGTGAGGAAACCCCCACTTGTAACTTTTAACAACAACAACAACAAACAACCTTTATTCGTCACATACACAATCATACAGAGTACAACATGCAGTGAAATGCTTGTGTACTAGCAGAGTGCAGTCTTACAACTACGCTATCCAGCTGCACTTTGGGGATCATTTCGCCCCTTCAGGGGTGTAACATGAGAGCCAAGCTTCCTGCTCTTAGATTCCACAGAGGGTGGGTTAAGAGTGTCATGGGGGTTGGAATCTGGACGACGCCTCCTGCCTTTCATGGCAAAGAATACAGAAAGTAGTGAGTTCTCGCCAGAAATGAGGCGACTGTTAACTGGCGTTATATGAATGAAATTGAATTGAACTGGAAGATGATTGAGAAAACGAGCAGAGACTGGATTTAGTTTGGGAGGAAAAAGGAAGAAGAAGAAAAAAAAAAAGAATTGTATCTGGAAACTGTGTGAGCGGGGAAACAAAACAGATCTCAAGCAGACAAGTCCCAAGGATGTAGGACAGGGGAATTTGAAAGACTAGGACATGGTAAGTCAGGAGTTTGGGAACACACTGAACAAAAATATAAACGCAACACTTTTGTGTATGTAGAAACTGTTTCAGAGCAAAAACAAAAGACCCATTACTCTCAAATATTGTTCACAAATCTGTCTGAATGCATGTTCGTGAGCACTTCTCTCCTTTGCCGAGATAATCCATCCCACCTCACAGGTGTGGCATGTCAAGGTGCTGATTACACAGCATGAATATTGCACAGGTGTGCCTTAGACTGCCCACAATAAAAAAGCCACTCTGAAATGTGCACAGGCCTCAGAATCTCATCACGGTATCACTGTGCCTTCAAAATGCCAACAATAAAATTCACCCGTGTTCATTGTCCATAACCTACGCCTGCCCATACCATGACCCCACTGCCACCATGGGCCACTCGATCCACAACTTCCACGTCAAACCGCTCACCCACATGACGCCACGCACGCCGTCTGCCATCTGCCGTGAACAGTGAAAACCAGGACTCATCCGTGAACAGAACACCTCTCCAACGTGCCAAACGCCATCGAATGTGAGTGTTTGCCCACTCAAGTCATTTACAACAACAAACTGAAGTCAGGTCCAGACCCTGATGAGGTTGACGAGCATGCAGACGAGCTTCCCAGAGACGGTTTCTGACAGTTTGTGCTGAAATTCTTTAGTTATGCAAACCGATTGTTGCTGCAGCTGTCCGGGTGGCTGGTATCAGGCCATCCTGGAGGTGAACATGCTGCATGTGACGGTCCTGGGCTGGTGCGGTTACTAGGGCTGGGCAAAACAATTATTTTCTGAATCGATGAATCTAGTGATTAATTTTTCGATGCATCGATGAATCTAATGATATATGTTACTGCTAAGCAGCTTAAATGAGTTTTGCATTTTCGGAGGTTGGGTGTTTATCTCTGAGTGTATGTCTACGTGGGGGGTGTCTGGATGAATTAAAGGGTAAAAACCAGCGTTAGTAAAAAAGTTGAAAACTTTTATGATCGGCCATTTCCACCTTACAAAGCCGTCAAACGACTGAATCACTTCCTTTTCGGTTAAAATATCCCCATACTGTAGAACTGCGTGTTCGGGGGGGCGTGGTTTAAGTCCACATGTTACCGCTACTCGTTGCCGCCATCTGTTTCTTTGAAAGTGATGACGCATCGACGCAAATTTTTTACGCCGACGTATTTTAC
>VURO01020166.1:3040-19796 GCA_015108175.1 Pelvicachromis taeniatus
TCGACAGACGGATCGGTGCTGCGGCTGCAGTAATGTGGACGCTGCATCGGTCTGTTGTGGTGAAGAGCTGAGTGTAAAAGCGAAGCTCTCAATTTACCGGTCGATCTACATCCCTACCCTCACCTATGGTCACGAGCTGTGGGTAGTGACCGAAAGAACGAGATCGCGGATACAAGTGGAGGAAATGGGCTTCCTCTGAAGAGTGGCTGGCCTCTCCCTTAGAGATAGGGTGAGAAGTTCGGCCATCCGGGAGGAGCTCAGAGTAGAGCCGCTGCTCCTCCACATTGAAAGGAGCCAGTTGAGGTGGTTTGGGCATCTGATAAGGAGGCCTCCTGGGCGCCTCCCGGGTGAGGTGTTCCAGGCATGTCCCACCGGGAAGAGGCCCCAGGGCAGACCCAGGACACGCTGGAGAGATTATATCTCTCGGCTGGCCTTGGTGTTCCCCCCGATGAGCTGAAGGAGGTGGCTGGGGAGAGGGAGGTCTGGGCTTCTCTGCTTGGGCTGCTGGCCCCGGATAAGCGGAGGAAGATGGATGGATGGATGAATAACTAAAACAGAAGTTACCAACTATATTGTAATAATATGTGAATGATAGGTTGCCATATTTTTTACATAGTTTCCCTCTTTACCTTCACCCCATTGACCTGTCACAGTAAATGGCTGACTCTCCCCGAGCTAGGGGTTTCTTTCTGTTACAAGGCAGTTTGTCCTTTCCACTATTGCCTAATACTTGCTCATTGGGGATTTTCACTCTAACATGGTGAGGTTTTTATGGTGCAGTATAAAGCACTTTGAGGTGACTGTTGATTTGGGTCCCATATAAATAAACTTATTTTAACTGGCCTTATTTAATGTAGTACAGTTGTCTGTGGATACGAAATTGAAGTAAGTGATTTGTGAGGGTTTTTCTTATTTGTGTTGTATAAACTGACAAATAAGAAGTTTTTCCAGTCAATAGACACATTTTAAAGATATGAAGATGTGAGCAAGATCTAGAGATAAAATCTGCCAGAAGAGGTCAGATTTCAGGGAGTTCTTTAAAAATAAACAAATGTTTTTCATAGGATAGGATTGGCTTGTCTCTGTGAAATCCAAATGTTTTATGAGCCACCCAGGATTTCAGTGTGATTCAGCTAAAAACAGTATTGTTGGAACACTTATATTGTTGTATTTTCCAAAGTGCTTTTACTGAGAACTATCGTGGACCTTAAATGGAGCCTTGTGGTACACCACAGCCAGATTTGCCTTTTGTTCAGCTTTCTCTGTAAGTTCTCCAAAGCAAAACTGCCTTTTGTGCATTTGCAGGTTTCCAAAGGATGCTGAGCAGCGGCAGCAGTGGCTGGCAGTTGCGCAGAGGGATGAAGGCTCGCTGCGCTCAAACTCCTACATCTGCTCCCGACACTTTGACCCATCCTGCTATACCCTGAATGAGGACGGTCAGCCAACACTATCATCACATGCTGTACCAAGCATCATGCCCGATGAGGAGGTGACACAGTAGACTGAGAGCACATTAAAAACCTGTCAATTGTAATTAGAAAGTTTTTTTTTGACACTGCATCTGCAGTGCTTTCAGAAACTTAAACAGAATTAGGCATTAGTGCTTTTATCCCATCCAGTCCTGCAGAAGCGTACTAAGAGCTTGGGCATGAGTTAATTGCTCAGAGCTGATCAGGTAAACCTATTTGCTTTTTAGGTGCTCATTCCTTCAGATGAGGAAGTCCTGCTTTCCAACACACTGGAAGGCCTCCTTTCTGCAGCTGCTGCTAATACAGAACCCCCCCCTCATCCAGCCACTGGTCAGTCGGAAACCCCTATGGAGCTGCAGGAACACCAGTACTGCTCGTCAGCTCCAGACTCCACCGCAGTCCAGACAGTGAAGGAGCTCACAAGGAGGAAGCCAACTTTCACCACGTACAACCATATCGCCAGGTATGTGTTTGATGACATGACAACTTCACGTCCGCATGTTTGTTTAAATTAGCATTTGTTCTTTTGCATACTTTAGGTATCTGAGCCACAGGATTTTACCAATGCAAAGCAAGAAAAAAAGAAGTGCCTTAAAAAGGATGGCCAAGCGCTTTGGCCTAATAGGTCAGTGGAAAGGGTTCTAACACAACAGCATCACTCATTCTTATTTGACTGCTTTAGTGCGCTAAAGGAACTCATTAAAGCATTTATAAAGGGGCTGAAATGTTCATAGTCAAACTTTAAAAATATGTCTTTTCTTTTTAAGATGGAGTGCTGATGTACACACGGGTTTCTCAACCTCTCAGAGTGCCACGCAGCAGAGAGGAGGTAACTACTACATTACAGATTTCAAATGAAGTCAGTGGTAAGCAGAGGTTTCTGGAAAAACAGCAGTATGAGAGCAGATGATGGGTACTCATTCCCCAAGAAACACTAATATTTAAACTAGACCATCTCCTGACCCAGCTTAGGGCTGTTCGATGTGATGATATATATTGGATGACGATATGAAAACATCTATCGTTTCATATTATACGCTATCGTTTGTTTCGTGGTGTCGCAAAATAAACTGTTTACGGCAATATTGTTTGATGGTCACTGTAGTGGCTATATTAATTTGTTTTTCTCTTATATTTAAAATAACCACACTACGGACAGACAAGCAACTGTTTTTACATGTGGCTGTAGCTTAGTTGGTAGAGCAGATCAGCTACTTATTGGAAGGTTAGTGGTTTGATCCCTGGCTCCACTAGTCTGCATGCCAAATATCCTTGGGCAAGATACTAACCCCAAGTTGCTCACACTCCATCGGAGTGTGAATGTGTATGAATGTTAGGTAGCACTAAGTATAGAATAAAGGTGTGATTGGGTGAATGAGGTTGTTGTATAGAGTGCTTTGAGTACTCCGGGAAAGTAGAAAAGTCCATTTACGTTGTCATTAGCAACAATGACAGTAAACCCAGTGTGTGGCTCTGCCGTCCCCTTGTTTATTTTTCACATAAACCTTTCACAATAAAGCTCAAGAGCCTGTTGAGATTTTTCAAAATAAACTGAAATGATGACAAAATACATCATTCTCAAACATCAAATTTTAGAATATGCATCCAACATCAGCTCCAGTAGTACAACCTTTCACAAGCACACCGACTGGCCACCCCAGGAATACATGTGGAAAATCTTTGTTTTATGGCAGTTTACTCCTTATTATAACACATCTGGGTAATTTTAAACCTATAACTACACTTTTACTACTAAGGACATGTAAATTTCAGAGACTAGACACAACCTGTTGGAACCATCAGCTAATCCGTATCTTTACATCACTGAGGAGAGGATAATGGCATCTTAAAACTCTTTAAAAAAAATACTTTGAGAGGAGAGTTTTACTTTAAGTACAGGTAATATTCTTTATTTAGTACTTGCAGAAGCTTACAACAATGAAAATTCATTCAGCAGTTATAAATGGACTCAAACAAAACATGAATCAGCCATTAATTTCATCTGACCCTCGTCACTTCATCTGCTGCTCTTCTCACGACCCTCTGAGATTTTGTGAAGCATTTCTAGATGAAAGATGAGCTGGCAGGTCCCTGTTTTCTAGTTTGTGGTCCTGTATGGGCCACTTGGGTCTGTCACCTTTGCACCTGGAGCATTACACCATTGTTCTTTTTGGAATGAGCATTAAGGTGTTTTCATGTAGTTGGAGGAAGCATCCCAAGAGTTCCAAAATCCAGGACTTATTTTATACTGTTAACATCAATATTTGCACACCTTTCTCAGCCCATGCCTCAACTACCAGTCAGACTGACATTGCATGATCTCATAAGTCTTTGTTACTATCAGTTAATTTGCATAATGGTCTTATTCAAATCCTATTGAATATCCAACCATGCTGTGCTAACCAACTGTGTTTCCAGGTAAATTCAATCCTGCAAGAGTTTCATGACAGCAAGGGGCACTACGGTCAGGGGGTCTGCCAGCAAGAAATTGCAAAGCACTTCCACTGGGGCAGCATGACTCGAGACCTGGCCAGTTGGATCGCCAACTGCCAAACCTGCCTTAACAGAACCAAGAGGAAGTGGATGCGCTGCAGTGTTATTGGGTGCACAAACTGCTGTGGACCAGTAGAGAGACGCCTGGGCCTCACCTTCCACATGTATGCCTCACTTTTTCTTGATTGTTTCCTGCTTATACTACAAAAGTGAACAGAGAAACGGAATCGCTGGTATTAATTAATGAAAAATATAATAGTCAAAAAGTAAAACCTTTAGGATTTCTAGAATAAAATATAAGGTGTTTGCATCTGTTCTGGTGAGAGTTTAGTGGGCATATTATGCTTTATATTTGCTTATGTCTGTTATTTTGTCATATATATGATGTCACGAAGGCAATGTTATCCCTCTGAGTTAAAAGATCAGGCTTTCAAGCTAACTACTAGATTAACAATGGTTTTTTTTTTTCATACTTGTATGTTGAGCTGTTTTTAAAAATATATATATGTTTATCTGCTACACATAAAGTACATGCTCCAAGTATACACAGTATTGCTTAGGTTTATACCAAATGCATTTGGAAGGTCGTCAATCAGAAAATTGCATTTTAGTGAGGTTGTTATTGATAAGCTGCTGGGGTTTTTTTGTTGCAAGATGAACCTGTCCTGAGCCAGAATAAGATGATATAGTTTGTCTTTTTGTCCTTTAAAGGACAAAACAATCCCAATAAATATTAGTTCTTGTGCTATAGGTTTTGGACCATTATCCATTAGAAATCAACTTTGGTGCTTTTGATTGAATCTGATTGGTACACTCAAGAATTGACTGTTGCTTTTGCAGCACAAGGATACCCAAAAATTGTTCAAGGAAGATTTGAAGAGCACACTAGCTTTGAGGTGTGACTTGGTCTCCAGATTCAATCAATCCAATCGAGCATCTGTGGGATGTGCTGGACAAACAAGTCCTATCCATGGAGTTCTCACCTTACTACTTATAGGACTTAAAGGACCTGTTGCCAATATCTTGGTGCCAGATACCACAGCACACCTACAACTGTCTACTGCAGATGAGCCAGAGCTGTCTTGGCAGCAAAGGGGGACCAACACTTTGTTAGACAGGTGGTCTTGTTGATCAGGCATGTTGTTATGCCTGATCAGTGTACATGTTTTTTCTTAGTTACTTGATGCAATATCACAAATAAGGCTCAATGTCTGCCCTTAAACCCATAATAATCATGTAGCTGTGACTTCATCGTACTTTGGTAAACTACTGAAGTGTGTGTGTGTACTTACTCATCATTAAAATATTGCCCTAGGTTTCCTCTTCACAATGCGTATCTGTTGGCAAAGTGGTTGAAGGCTACCGGCCGTCCACACTGGCATCCTCGGCTCCGGTCTTCCATTTGTTCGATCCACTTCACTGACGACTGTTTCAACCATAGTGGGGAGGTCATCACCCTAAATCCAGATGCTGTGCCTACACTCACGGTCCACACTGACTCAGCAGTGAGCACCACAGTTAATAATAATAATGTATACTTTATTGATCCCATAGGAAATTAGCCTCTGCATTTAACCCATTCACTCAGTGAGGCAGTGGGCACCAATCCAGCCCACTGCTCCGGGCGCTGGGGAGTGCCCAGCGCCCGGAGCAGTGGGCTGATCAAGGGGCGAGCACTCTACCTACTGAGCCACCCTGCCCCCATATTAGTATTATTAATGCAGCAGTGTCATAACTGGTCTGTTTCCTCCAAAGGTCCCATCCAGAAGTCCGATCCAGTCTGCGGTGGGGGAGGAGGTATGTTGTAGCTTTGTCGGGTTGACACAATTGTGTTTGCTATTCGAGGGATTGACGGCCCTCGAATAGCACCGTATGTATTTAAATGATCTATGTCTCTGTGTTAGCAGGCCATTTTTGCTAAGTATGATGCTGTGGAGCTCTACCTTACCAAACGCACTTACCCACCTGGACTGAACTATGTAGAGAAGAACACCTTCAGAAGGTTCTGCAAGAAGTTTGCCATTAAAGGTTCGTACAAATTTGTGTGTTCAAAACTCGGCCACAAAATACTCATAATTCCTGTGTAGTGCGTTTTCCATGATTAACCAAAGGCATGCAGGTGCATAACAAAGGAGTTTAAACACCAGTATTATTTAGGAAAATAATTTCAATATTTTATACTATGAACTGCGGAGAACACAAACTTTAAAAAAAAAAAGAGGTGGAAAAAAACCACCATTATGCTAATGTCCAGCTTCAGAATTGTATTCTTCATCTTTGTACGAATCATATTTTAAATTAGTGCTTGCTTATCTTATAATGGTCTTTGATGCATTCAGTCAGTTCAGTGTCTGAAACATGCTGTTTTTACCTCTCTCCCTTTAAGGCCAGTCATTCAAGCCAAATTTCTTCTGTTTCGCTGCCCCTACAAACAAAAGTCTTAGTAAAAAGCAGATCTTTTGCTGTTCTACTTCAAACCTGTGGACTACAGCTCATCTGATAATTAATTTATTTTCAAAAATACAAATATAATGAAACAATATACACAATGGCACCTGTGGAACGCCTCTGCTCAAAGACAAAGGTGTCAATTAGTCTGTGTTTCACAAAGTTCCAATAACTATCAGCTACAGCTCTATTACCTTGCTGTAACGCCTACCTTACCACTGCTTTCCCAGACAGTCTTCTCCACACGGTGAAAGGAGACCAATTGCGTTTGGTTCTGAGGAACAGGCAGCAGGTTGAAACCGCGTTGGTGGACTATCACAACGAGCTCAACCACCTCGACGTCAACAAGTGTCTCAAACTGCTGAATGAGAGGTTCCCCTCGTGTTGTTTCTCGTTAGTGACACGTTTCAGTCAGAATCATCAACACGGTCTCAGATCTGAGCTTTCTTACAGATACTTCTGGAGAACCATGAGGCCTGATGTTGTGCAGTGGATCAACAACTGCTCTCAGTGCAGCATGAAGAAGAGGAAGAAACCGAATATCCAAGTGGAGGTGAGAGGTTTAGCGGTTCAGAGATTGGCTCAACTGCAGGAAATGACATCTCGTGACTTAGACAGGTAATTTCTATCCAAGT
Organism: Pelvicachromis taeniatus; assembly: GCA_015108175.1. NCBI lineage: Eukaryota > Metazoa > Chordata > Actinopteri > Cichliformes > Cichlidae > Pelvicachromis > Pelvicachromis taeniatus. Next base: position 10,086 of record VURO01020166.1, read on the forward strand.
ATCTTTTTTTTTTTTTAAACAGATACATTTATTGTTCTGTAAGGTTTTCATGTGGATTGAGCTTTAAACTAGCTGTCATAATTACTTCTAGATAACCATGGTTGGGGATAAAGCATCATTAGTAATCATATCCCTTGTTGAATGGTTTGAAGAGAAAATCTGTGTTGTTAAAGCTGAAGTTAAGCTTGCTTGCTTGATTGACTGTCCTGGAATGTAATGATATATGGAGCTGTATGGGCATTTACCCCAGATGTAGTGTTAGAGCTGCTTCATCTGAGTAGATGAAGCAGTATTAAAAAATTTTTTTTAAAGTAGCAAAAGTACTAGTGAACTGTTTATATGGTTTCCCATTTTTAGGCATAATATCTACATGCTCTTCTCTCTCTGTCTGCATGTTGGCAGTGCGAATGATGAGGACACTGATAGCTGTTGCACTAATGATGGTGACGCAGAGGGGCAGCTGACAGTGAATTCCAAGGACACAGTGGTAGGTTTGCCAAAGCTTTAGCTCCTTGACTGACCACCTAGACTGGCTCCAAAAGTGAGTCAGCATTAAAAAGCATTTTCGCATTCAAACACATGTATGATGGTTGATTTGGGTTGGATATTGGTAGCTTTTGGCTCCAAAAATCAAACAAAAAATGCTGCTGTGGGATCCAGTTGGGATATATGTTGAAAGTTTTTCTTGTGTTGGAGCTGTTCAATTGTTGGGCTGTTTCAAGCTCATCTGCCTTTCCATCCGGCAATCACTGGATATAAATATGCAACAGCTGAGTTGGTAGAAGAAACTCCAGAGGAAAAAGAAAGCTTATTTTGATGCAAAGTCATGTGGATGGCCAAGACACCCAAGTTTGTGAATGCATCTACTAAAAATCTCAGAAAAGATCGAATCTCAGTGTCAGCGGTCAGCATCTGTGAATGTGATAACTCAAGAATGAGTCAACACTGGATTTTGAAATTGATACTATAGGTGTATCTGCTAGGAGCCTGACGGCTAGCACTGGCAGTATTTTTCAATTAAGATTTGAAAGCTCATTCTATGCATGCACATTTTATGAAACAGCAGTTACTTACATACCAGTGCTCAGATAAATAAATGGCCACTGGTAGGAAGAGCTGTTTCTAGAAGAACAAAATGGTAATAGTTCATCCTCTAGTAAAGAATTAGCTCATGTCCTGCAATCTCCACAATTATCTTGTAAGTTATGAAGTTTGATCTGAACTGACTTTCTGTCTCCCATCTCACTTGTAGGATGAACCTTCTTCTAGTTTGTCCTCCCATACTGTAATTCCCAATAATCCTCAGCCCAAAATTCCCATCCTTGTTCACCTGAAAAGTCCCATCAACTTACAGCCCAGGTCTCCCAAAATCCCCTTTGTTACAAAGCTCTTGTCTGTGGAGAGAGTGACTTCTTCCCATTTTGAAGTACATAAGGATCCTGAGAGCTCTAAGAAGCAAACCAGCATCCAAAATCTGATAAATCCCCAGCCAGAGAAGCCTGCACAGCCTCAAGCACAGGAAAAAACAAGTAGCCCTCAGGTCAACAATGGGACACAACACTGCATCCAAGCACAGGTTGTTTCAGAGCAACATGCTCCATTGGAGCACATTCAGCCACCAAGTCAAAACAGTGCTCCAGAGGCACATACATCAACACGAATCCAAAGTCAGCGCAGTGTCCAGCGCACAGTGAAGAAGAAAAAAGCCCCGGAGGCTGATTCTTCAGCTAAATGGAGCTCTAGCAGTGGTCTGGAGCCTGTGATGGCCCTGAGCACCAAACCCTGGCCTGTCTTCACCATTGGTAGTTCTGCTGTGGAAGAAACTGCAAAACCCCCTCCTAATGCTGACAGGTGCAGCACAAAATATCAGTCTCTTTATATCTATTTTCATTATTTCATATTCCGATTTTGCTAAGTGGTATGTTTGTCATAGAGTTTTAATGGGTCTGCCATCCATATTTGTGTGTCTCAGCAGCTCAGCTGTTTTTTATAGGCCCATCAGGCTTCAGGCCCGAGCTGTCATTCAGCAGTGTAGTCATGCAAAGATTAAGATCAGACCTGCTGTGGATGGGGCAGATGCTCAGTGGGCAGAGGTGGGTGCATTTGTTTTTTTTTAATGTATTTTATTTTTTTAAGTCTTTATATTGTGTTGGAAATTTAATTAACAAAGTCCGCAGACACAGTCAGCTGCGATTAACACTCTTTACCATCATGCGCATGAGAGAGAGTACACGCAGCGAAGCGTCGTCATGCAGTCTCTGAAACAGAAGTGGAGCTCTCGCTTCTTTATGCATTCCCAAGAAACGGGATTATGTCACAAACTGATCATACCACACATCAAGCGGCTTGCTATGAAACCAGAACGATGGGTATGCGTTATGAGCAACTGCAAAGGGAGTTGTTTTCTCCAACTACTGAGGCTGAAATAAGTTCATCTACTGTCGGTAGTATTCTCCCTGATTATATAGCAAATAGGCCAGAAGGTGTGAAATTTGTTATAGAAATTATTTTGAATTAGGAATCAAAATCAAGACATCATAATGTCCTGCTGGTTTGGATTTTAGTGTACATTTATCATACATTTGACTAATACAGTACATTACACTTTGTGTGATGGTGGTTTATTAACAATTACTGAATTCATTGAATCAGTTGTCATAAAACTACTGTATTTAAATCAGTCCAGTCACACATTGTTCTGTAAGTATAACCCCATCTTGTGCAGACATTGAGGTTTATGACTATGCAAACCTTTTCCATGCTCAAAAAGGACGTACAGTATAACGGGCTGAAGGACGAGGCGTAATGTGGGCGGTTTATTTTCATCGTTAATGGAATGTAAATGCTTACTTGAGGTTAACAAAACATTGTGTGAGACTTGTAAAGTACCTAATTAATTATTAATCATTATTGTGTCGTTACTCACACTGTGCCTCCCTCTCCCCAGATTCAGCAGGGATTAGTTGTCTATGTGTGTTTCTTTCACGGAGCCACTGAAGATGTGACAAATGAGATGGGTGAGTTACTGTTGCGCATGTTAGCTGACTTACAGTAGCTGATAACCAGAAAATTGTAATAGCAGCTTGGACAAATGAATTTAAATTAACTACTAAAAGTTGCTCACCTTGAATTTCTTGTACAGATCCAGAAATTTGTCTTTGAGCCAAAGTGCAAACAGCACTTTGAACAAAAGCACGAAACATGTAGCTAAGAAAAGGAAACTGAGGCTACAGTTCACACAGGCTCACCAAATTTAGAAAAACAGAAGATTATAAAATGTCGCCTGGTCTGATGAGTTTCAATTTCTGCTGTGACATTTGGACAGTAAACAACATGAAAGTGTGGATCCATCCTGCAGGTTGGTGTGGAATGGCGTAATGCTATGGAGGATATTTATCTTGGCACACTTTGGGCCCCTCAGTACCGACTGAGCATTGTTTAAACACCACAGCCAACCTGAGTATTGTAGCTGACCATGTCCATTCTTTAATGCTCAAACTTAACCTGATGGCACAGCTCGTCTCCTGATGGCTGCTGCCATCAGGTTAATGTGTTATGTCACAAAGCTTGGATCATCTCAAATTGGTATGTTGAACATAGCATTGAAACTCCCTGGATGAGGTGGAACTGGAGTTTCATATTATGGATCAGTTGTAGCTGTGTGATGCTTGTAAAAATGGACCAAAATCTCTGAGGAATGTGTCCAGCACCTTCCTGAATTTATGCTAAGAATTAATCCAGGTCTGAAGGCAAAGCGGGGTCCAAGCAAGGGGTTCCTAATATGAATTAAAGGGGTAATCTTATGTTAACAGGGTTATGAATTTATGTAAAGCTAAATGTAACGGTCAGGCCACAAGTTTGAAATCTGTTTTAAGCTTTGACTGTTTTCCACTGTCTCCACAACAGCCAACAGTCTGATGACCACCAGGCTTTTCCGGAAACATTCTGGGCATTCTGTGTCCCTCCTGGATCTTCCTGGGAGTATTTTATTTGTCCCCCAAGACTCCTTGCTCGGGAAGCTAGCACCCAACAGAAGGATGCAGTACAAGGGTGGATGTGAGCTGTGGTGGGGTGCTCAGCTCTTCTTAAGTCTGGTCTCCACCTGCAGAGAACTCATGACAGGCTCAGCAAAGTGCACAAATGCAGGTGTAAAGGTAGAACACGGACTCTATGGACAGAAACAAGAAATTGCCCTGAACTCTGTGGAGCCACAATCTGTGCTCCTGGAGTTCTAAGGTACAACTTCTCATCAGAGTGGGACATTCATACTTCCTCTGGGCTTTCTTGCATCCCTAATGCAAAGCTTAAACTAGTTTACTGCTGACCAGCATTAACAAATGCTTGCTTCTATTCTGGGATTGTTTTTCAGCATGCTTGAAGTTGCTGACCAAAAAAATCTTAAGATACTGTAGTTGAAAGCGATTACCAGTCTGAACGTTTGTAGAATGTAAATTAAAGACTAAAAACAGAACGTGTTTGCAGGGAATAGTGTTAATCCACTAAGATATTTGGCTGGATGGCACTGTATTTACTGTCAATAAACATGTGGGAGCAAGCCTGCACAGAGTGCTGTGTGTCTGTTGATCTCATCCTTCTGCAGAATCTTGACTAAAAGACTCAAAACAGTTGGAAGTTCTGATTCGTGTTTTTACGACTTTTTTCATATTGTATAAAATCACAGAAAAAACAAATTTTTCAAATTAATCCATAAAAGTAAAGCAGTCAGCAAAGAACACACAGGATTTATCATTTTTAATGGTTATTTGATCCTATAAACTAAAAGTCGGGTAATATGAACAGAAGAAATTCATGGGGTTTTTAAAACTACTGCTAATGCCCTTCTGCATTTCTTGTAGGGCTGCCACAAACGATTATTTTGATAGTCGACTAGTCACCATTTATTTTTGCGATTAGTGGACTAATCAGATTATGCATCCATTGGACGTAAAATGTACAGCTTATTGCACCAGAATGTATTTGCTCTTATATAACTATCATTAACTTACAGCTTGAAGTGTGTAAGATATGTGCTAACTAAAAATAAAGACAAGATGATAGTTTAAACTTTTAATGAAATTTGAAGATTCTCACCTGAAAATATCTTAAAAGTTTATATTGTGGCCCAGAAAGAGTAATATTACAACTAAGCAGCTGCTGCCATTGTTGGAATTGGCTGGGCATTGGCAATGAATTCTGGGATAGGTTGGGCCACGAAGGATACACCCGACCCATCCTTCAAATTCGGGGAAAATGAAGGACGCATTTGTCAGCTGCATTTGGAGCAGCCCTGGAATTGGGACAGCCTTCATCGCTGTGACAGAATTGGCCTTCAAATGCAGCCCCTGAATTGAGACACAGCTACGGACAGTCTTCGTCACGTCGCTGTGACGTAATCGTGATTAGTCAACTTATCGTGGCAGCCCTAATTTCTTGCTACATTCAAACTGTAAAGTTTAAAAAAAAAATATGTGCAGACGTTTAGGAAAGTCAAAATGTTGCTCTTCAGAAATAACTGTGGGGTTTTTTGAAAATGAATTTTAAAAAACAATTAGCTTACACAACCTGAAAGCTGAGACATCGCAACGATCAATTTGACATCAAGAACAACTTTGATACTGATCCTTTTACCCAATTTTATGTTTTATCATTTCCCCCCTTTCTGTCAAGGAAACCGAAATCTCCATTATTAAAATAATGAACCTGTATTGAAGTCTTTTCAGCTCTTCAAATCATTTTTAAATAATCATCCAGAAAGCAAAACTTAGATGACCCATTAGATAAACGTTTGTCTCTTGACAGATGTGTCAGACACGGCTGATCCCAACACAGCTCTATTTAAGAGAGAGATTTTTAAGGAGTTTAACTTAAACTGTCTTCTCAAAACATGATTTGCTGCTACTCTTCTTCAGGTTAAATTAAAAATTATGTTACATCATAGTAAACAGTACTGTCAGACATTACTCAACAAAACAGGCCACTTGAATTGCTCACTTTGGGAACTGGAATAAACTGACAGATCTGACTTGTTTAAGAGCTCCTTATGTCTAAAGTCCATGCCTGAGCATGTAAGGCATCATTCAATAATCATTTTGTTTGTGGATTTTACAAACCAACCAGCCATAACGTGATGCTGGTTGATGCTATTCTGCCCTTCTTTTTGCTGTCAAAAATGTATCACATTTGGGCCTATTCATTAGCTTTATGACTGAGGAGACCTTCAGTACACCTGGTCCATGGATGCCTTTGTACGTTTTCCTTTGGACAACAGGTGGCTCTTACGTCAGGTCTTTTTTACACTGCTTATTCTGGTGCAGTGCTTTTGGGAAGAAAAATGACTTAATTCCCACATTTCTGCCTCGCACCCATTCAGTCTCCTTCCCACACACAGTCACATTCACGCAGGGGGTTCCTTTGCCGCATCGTGGTTATGACCGTGATCCTGTTCTCAGACAGCTCCTGCAGCTCACTGATCAGCCCCTGCACAGATGGGCTCGGCCAAGGGTGCCCGTTGAGGTAATCTCTGAGGATAAACGAGCGCTCCACGATCAGCTCCAGCCGCACCAGGTGTCGCAGCTTGTGGAGGCTCAGCAGGTCTTTCTCTGGTTCCCGGCGGAAAAATCTTCAGGAAACAGGAAAGGACTTGTTTATGTACTTCAAGAGCAGGTTCACAATGTTTTATGGGACTGTAGTAAGGTCATTTTCTCGTTTGCTTGTTGAAATGTCTTTAAACGGTAAATGGACTGATACTTAAATAGCACCTTTCTGCTTCAAGCCTCATTCACCCAATCACACACCTACATCCACACAAGTGCTTTTCTATCCGGAATGATATCCGACCACTGACTTTCTGATTGGTAGGCAATCTACATCCTGAGCCACTGCCACTCTCATTTACTTATTAATAGGTCTATTGTAGGTCTTTGGGTCATGTGGACCTCATATCTTGTTATACAAATACTAGGAAAGAAAATAGCCTGCAATTTAAAACAAACAAACAAAAACCTGGAAACAATATTTTTTAAAATAGCTAATAGCTAGTTCTGTTGCTAACTGAGCAGTTGTAGGTGGGCCTTTGAGGCAGGTTATATAGAAGAGAAGCGTATATTTAAACAATCGGCAAATCCTTTAGATCATTACATTTCTTGAAACATAAGGAAATTAAATTAGGGATTGTTAAAGTATTCTGAAAAAAAAAAAAAACTAAACAAGAGCAACAAAACTGTTCATTCATTGCAGAAAGCGGTCCCCACAGATAAGTTCCCTGTAAAATCTTGAACTGACCAAATTTATCCAAAGAATTTCAGATAACCCAAATTTTCATTGTCTTATGGGATATTCTATTAGTTGAAAATGAATCTAAAATGTTTTATAACTTAATACTTGTTTTTAGTTTCTTAAGCAAAAACCTAATGTTCTCAAATGGGAAGATGTTATGCTTTACTTTATGATATACCATTCTGACAACATTCTCCTGCCTAGACTGCCAGGCAGAAGAACTAGGATGAACTAAGGCTCACCGTATCCTGAGTGTCTTGAGTTGAGGAAACAGCATAGGGATTCTTCTGCAGAGACTGCCACTGGAGCGGTTCTGTTCGATGTCAAGGTGCTCCAGTGCTGGGACTTTAGGCGCGATAGAGTCCATGTCTTTCAGCGTTATGGCTACTCGCAGTGTCAGCCTGGTCACACCGGGTGGGATGGTGGTGGTATAGGTAGTGAGAGAATTCCCACCTACAAGGACAGAAAGCAGCAGCAAGAGTTACAGGAGGCACTTGGAGCTCCCCAGTATGAGGATCAGTTCTGATTTGTGATTGGAAAAAAAAAAAGAAGGAAGGATGAACCCTTTCACACACAGTGGACAGCTATTCAAAGGCTGTTTTCTTGTATTTGTGTCAGTGTTGATGGTATACTGTTGTATTTTTATTCATCTTTTCATGCCTAAAGATGAATAAAAAAATACCTGATTGAGGTTGTCATAATTCATCCATGAAAGAGTTAATATACAAGTGATTTCTCTTTTTAAAAGGGGCATGAGAAAGGATAAATATGTGCAACTTGTTTTTCTTGATCTGCTTACTGGTAGAAGAAGACTGTTTTGTTTTTTTTCCAACTGAAAACATATTCAACATCAATATTGAGACGCATCTCTGGTAGTTTGCTCAGATATCCTTACAGATGCAATGCTGTACACTGAGATTGTTATATGCAGTTTATTTGGCGATGCAGAAAGATCCTTTTAAAAACCTGCGTAAATTATATTAGTTGCCTAACAATTATGCAGTTGTCCCACAGCAACTAAAAGAAACCCACACAAACTGCAGAACAGCAGAGTTACTCACCGATGATAGCGAGAGATTTTAAGTGTTGCAGAGGACTCAGCCAGGCCTGCAAGCGACAGTCAATGCCCTCTCTGATGTACCTGTACCTGATAGACAGCGACTCGAGAGCGGTCAGACTCCTCAGCGCGTTCTCTGACAGGGTGGTTTCTGGGTAATCCACCAGCTCCAGAGTGGTCAGCACAGGGCCACCATAGCAGAACACTGCAGGATCGAAAAGTCTGTTTATCTCTATAGCCTAGCACATTTAAACACAACAGACCACAGTGCTACACAGAAAGTAAAACCATCTGCAGTTGTAATAGTATAAAAAGTACACTTGGATAAAAGTTGCAGCAATTAAGTCAGAAACACAACACAGCAGTAAGGGAAGTTTGTTTTCAGTCACTATTTGTACATGACCTAATCTGAAAAGACAGGTGATACCAGAGATTTGGGCCTGCAGCTTGGCAGCAGAAGTATTTTTCTTTTGTTTAATCATCCCTTTCCCCTTTTAGGATATTTTAGTTTGCTGAAATAGTGGCACAGCCATCTCTTTATGTTGGATACTTAGTAATAAAAGCATGATATTTACAAAAAAACCACTGTGTTAGGCTTGGTTCTTCTCATTGGTTCTTACCGTTGTTTCTCTCCTTGTCCCTCTCCCCTTGTTTGGAGACATATCACACATTGCTTATGACATAAGCTGATACAGTGGACAGTGAGGCTCACTGTATCAAATGCAGCACCGAGATACAGTAACTAGCACAGCAGATTGGCCAAGATCAACAATACATATAAACGTCATTAGAAAATCTTAAAAAAGACCTGATTGTGCACTGTGGTGCAATATAAACCTAGACTGAAGACTCATCAATATCATCAGACTGCAGCAGCTGGAAAAACAATTTCTCCAACACACTAAATTAAGTCTAAAATTTTGATTTTGAGTTCTTTTCGTGGGTCCAGTCTAGGCCAGGACAGAGTGCCGACTGTCCAAGTGTGATAAATAAAGCTGTGATTAACTTGGTGTGTCTATGTCGCTGAAAAACTAATTCATGCATTTATTACTTCTAGGCTGGACTACTGTAATTCATTATTATCAGGATGTCCTAAAAACTCTCTGAAAAGTCTTCAGTTACTCCAAAATGCTGCAGCAAGAGTCCTGACAGGGACTGGAAAGAGAGAGCAGGTTTCTCCTATATTGGCTTCCCTTCATTGGCTCCCTGTTAAATCCAGAATTGAATTCAAAATCCTGCTCCTCACATACAAGGTCTTAAACAATCAGGCCCCATCTTATCTTAATGACCTTGTAGTACCATATCACCCCATTAGAGCACTTCGCTCTCACACTGCTGGCTTACTTGTTGTTCCTAGAGTATTTAAAAGTAGAATGGGA
>VURO01020168.1:0-10933 GCA_015108175.1 Pelvicachromis taeniatus
CTGCATTCAACCATACTTGTTATTAATCTCTGTCTCTCTTCCACAGCATGTCTCTATCCTGTCTTCCTTCTTTCACCCCAACCGGTCGCAGCAGATGGCCCCGCCCCTCCCTGAGCCTGGTTCTGCCGGAGGTTTCTTCCTGTTAAAAGGGAGTTTTTCCTTCCCACTGTCGCCAAAGTGCTTGCTCATAGGGGGTCATATGATTGTTGGGTTTTTCACTGTATGTATTATTGTAGGGTCTACCTTACAATGTAAAGCGCCTTGAGGTGACTGTTGTTGTGATTTAGTGCTATATAAATAAAATTGAATTGAATTGAATTGAATTGAATTGAATTGAATTGAATTGAATTGAATTGTATTGAATTGAAAACAGTGATCAAAACAAATGTGTTACAACATTTAATTCATCATTATGAATTAGATGTTGTGAATGTGGAAGGCCAAGTGTAGGCATGTAGACACAAATTTATTCATTTTTGCATTATATGACATCAAGGTTTTTCTTTTACAGGTAATAGACATTATGATTCAAAGGTATGGCATACTTTTTCATTGCTAAGCATATGACACCCAGCTCTATCCATCAATGAACCCAGATAACACACATGTATTAGTTCAACCGCACATAAAGACCAAGACGACCTCTAATTTTCTGCTTCTCAGTACAGATTAAAATTAAGGTTTTTTGTGCATGGTCCTAAAGATCATAGAAACATAGCGTCCAACCAGATTCTTACTCTGGATGGCATTAAGTTGGGCTCCAGTAACTCAGTGAGGAATCTTGGAGTCATTTTAGACCAGGATGTCCTTGAATGCACATATTAAACAAATGTGTAGGACTGTTTTCTTTTGTTTGTGCAATATCTCTAAAATTAGAAATATCTTGTCTCAGAGTGATGTTAATAATCTAGCTCATGTGTTTATATACCACTTTATGTTTGATTATTATTAATCTCTGACTTGCTTCCACATCTGGTCTGTTGTCCTGTCTCCATCCTCTCACCCCCAAATGGTCGCAGCTTTCTGCCCCTCCCTGAGTCTGGTTCTGCTGGAGATTTCTTCCTGTTAAAAGGGAGTTTTTCAATCCACTGTTACCAATTGCTTTCTTATAGGGGGTCATCTGATTGTCAAGGGTTTTATTCTAGGTTCATTACCTTACAATATAAAGTGTCTTAAAGCAACTGTTCAACATGAGTCTGTAGCACCTTGAGTTACCACTTATTACACTGTTCATGTATGATGGATCAGACATCCACTGTGAACAATGTACTGTTCTCATACCCAACATGCTCCACCAGAAACCACCCAGTATGATGAAAAAAAATGTAATACACTTGCTTGAGATATTAGCACTCTTGACTTGTTTCTCAGCTAGGCATGTTTGTGAGTGCTGCATATGCGCTTAATTATAAGCACAATGCTGGGAAGCTTATATGTGCTGTGCAAGCAGTGGTTTCTTTTTTCTTTGGCACCTGTATCAAAGGTGATGTGTGACATGACATGTGTGTTCGACACTCAAATAAAATGTGGACTTGTACCTTTCTTACTCATTATACAGAATAAACCACTAACCACATGCAACACTTCCACTATGGCTTACACTCTCAGAGCACATTCCACATTTTTCATCTTAGAGCTACAAAAGAAATAATGAAGGAAATGATTTTTTTCTGTATGTCAAAATGATAACAGCCCCAGCAATCTTCTGGGACCTGTCATGATGCTGTTAGTGACATCACTGATTGCTGACAAATCCAGAAAATCTTTCAATGAACACAAAAATGATGGAGAACCAACATGGACACACACAAAAAGTGAACTGTTTCTTTGGTTTCCATTTAATTTTGCTAATTCAAATATTACTTATTGATGTTGAAGTATAGTTTTGTTTTTGTTCTCTGCAGACACTGTTACTTTAATCATTTGACCAATATAGTGTGCTTTTAGATGTGATCAAGTACAAATTCAATATTGAAGTCTGATCACTGTTTTTTTTTCCACATTTTGAGTAAAACTCCAAGATGCAACTTTGTGAGAAGCAATTATAAAGAAAGTGAAGTATAATAACAACTACATACATTTATGAAGGACAAAATTTATAACAATGCAAAGTTCAGCCTACAGTGTTTGAGTTGCCGTGTAAATACATGTAAGTTTTACTTCTCTTAATTTGTGCTTCAACAAGCACAAAGAGAAAGACAGAAAAGACTTTTGGGCAAATGCTTTGAACATTGCTGTGCTTATGATTTAAAAAACTAATTTTTTACAATATGTTGTATAGAAGGCATGCAAAAGTTGGCTTAAGAAACAAAATTTGCCAAAACAAAAGTGCTATCTAATTGTTTCCAATACCCCAGATATGTGCAGCATCTAAAATTGGGTCAGCTCCATCCACTACTTACCTGAAAGAGAGACACAGGCCAGCCCAGTGTCTGTCACAAATGGAATTATTAAATTATTGTTTGCTTGATGTGACAAAGGTTAGTTTCCACATGTTTTCCTCAAACATCATTTGTGGGGTTTTTGTTTGTTTGGGTTTTGGGGTTCTTTTTTTACTGAAGCAGTTTGGTAGGTGGAAGCAGCTGAAAGTAGGTAAGCTGGATGTAACTGAGAATGGAAAGCAAAGCAATAGTATACTTTTTAAATCTGAATATCCACAAAGTCTTTAATGGACCACTCAGTGACGTATGCTTGTATAGCATTTTAGCCACATGCAATACAAGCAGAATTAAAGCATAGAAGATGTTACCTTGCAATCTTCCATTACCATATAGGTGAAAATTAACTTCAGAGGGTAAGTGTGAACTAACACTAAACGGTCACTAGTGACATGGTCATTATCACAGTGAAAGATAATGAATTGATAACATCAGGCTTTCAGATATAAGGTATTGATAAAACTGTAATCTTGTAACCATTTGGAAGTATTTACTAAATTTAAGAACTAAAGTGAGTAATAGGGACTGCAATATCACCTATTAAGCATGAATAGCAGTGTGTTGTGGCCTCTTGCACTGTGTATGTATAACTGATGTGTTAATAGTGGGATGGGTGTAGGTGATAGCAGTGTAGCAGTGTTTAGTCCCATCCCACATATTAGCAAATGCTTTCTATCCATCCATCACAGTGAGCCTGAAACACACCACCAAATAGACACATTCATCAAAGCCTCTGAAGATCACAACACGCACACACAGACACACACACAAGTGAGATACACACACATCATCTCAGCCAGATCTGTGCTTCTGTGGGCGCACAGTTTCTGTCTCTGTCACACACACACACACACTCTTGCGCTCTCTCTCCCTCTCTCTCTCTCTAATAGTGTTGTGGTTGACGGAGTTATGTGTGATGAATTGTATGTCTCTCTCAGACTTCTCAAAGTAAATTTTCTAAAGACTGCTACCCATTGGAGGGGAGAGGAGATGATAGGAAACTGGTCAGTGTGTGTGTGTGTGTGTGTGTGTGTGTGTGTGTGTGTGTGTGTGTGTGTGTGTGTGTGTGTGTGTGTGTGTGTGTGTGTGTGTGTGTGTGTGTGTGTGTGTGAGAGAGAGAGAGAGAAAGTTGGAAGAGAGGTCAGTATCACTCAGTAAGGCCTTTGTCTAGTGAGCTGCCACAGAAACTCTCATTCACACTATTTTTTGTTAAGTGAATGTTTACCAAGACCTCACGGCAGCACAAGAATCAGGGTCAAAGGGTTTTTTGTAAAAACAGTCCTGTGGTGCACCAGGAGTGAAGCAGTTTACAAATTAACAGATAAGACTAAAAAAAGACTAAAAAAAAACTGTAATCCCCCTTAAGAAAGACTTTGCAAAATGAAAGGCTTCACATTATAAAAAATTTATCTTGGCACCTTGGAATAAATCTTCCAAGGTGCCAAAAGTCTAAACAGAGCAGGTCTCAACCCGGGATTTAGTTCCGATCAAGCCACTGTCTTGAGTAATCACTCTGTATTTGACCTGATCAATAAATTGTACTTTTTTACACCAGTTCAAAACCTAACTATGCTCTATTCTCTCCCTACCACCCGTAAAGGCTTCAGTGATTATTATACAGGATACAGGACAAAAACCATACTGTGGAAGAGAGCCAGAGATCAACAACTAACAAGAAACACTGCAGCCCAGACCTGCTGCAGTGTAACTTAGGGAGGGTTCAGGGTCACCTGATCAAGCCATGATAATATGAATAAGACTTTGAAGTAATTAATCTTGTTGAACAGCATAGCTAATTGTAAATTCAGTTGAAGGTTACATTGATACTCATAGTTCACACTGTTAGGAGTGAGTGTGACTGCTTCATAATTGTGAACAAATCCAGTTTGACGCAAAGCCTCTGTTGAAGAGTGGAGATTCGACAGTTCCAGTGAACTAAATTGCCAGCTGGCCTGGGAGGTTAGATGAAATTGTTCAGACTGCTATGAAGACCCCTGGGACAGATACCTGCACAACTACAGATTTCATTTTCCAATTCAGAGCAGAACATTTAGTCTTCAGACATTATAGTAACACAGAAAATTAGCTTGCATTTTGTTTAGATCCCAGTTACCACTGTACAGAGGTCTGGATATATCTGTGGATATTTGTCTAATAGGTTAACAGAAACCTGTTTAAGCCCAACAATTAACTACCTTTGCCTGAATAATTAACTACCTTTGGCCCACTGTCCACTATTTCAACTCAGTTCATATTTATTCATATAGTGTCACACGGTATCTGCTGTGGAAAGCCACAAACACCAGGCCTCAAAATCATTTGCATTACTACATTTTCTCATTCATCAGACTGATTGCATTTATTCTTGATTACACTTTGATTAAGCACGATAATCTATTTGCAAAATCACATATAGATAAACTTTGTTTTAACATCACTTTTCTCATAAAAAGGCCGGAAGTGGTCCTTTAATTCAAATTGTGGTTAGGATGAGCCAGAGCATCTCAGTCTTTTTGACAATTTAATAAATGAATTTAAAGATATATATATATATATGTAAAGTGTATAGTTATTCTTACGGTATAAAAATTATAGTAATTTTGATGTTTAGGAAAATTGTCCGAAGTTAAGCTCATAAATGAAGTAAGAGTTACAGCAAATCAGTGGAGCAATGGTACACAGTAGCATTGACCCCATACTTACCTTACAATGTAAAGCGCCTTGAGGCGACTGTTGTTGTGATTTGGCGCTATATAAATAAAATTGAATTGAATTGAATTGAATACTCACGACTAACAGCAACTCTGTTTTGCTTGGTCGAATAGTCTGAGTGACAGTTTGTCATCAGAGGATGTAAATAATGCATACTCACTTGGGTTTCATAGACATAACACCACAGTGCACTAACCACACAAGTCTTTCCTTAGAAGACTGTAAGAACACCAGGAAATGGTTGAGTGGGCATTTCTCTACCCAAGGTGTCCATGGCTATACTTGTTCACTAATGCAAGTGGATATAAATCTGACTGGTGGTTTGTCTGGCAAGGAAAATTCTACTGTCACTTCACTTTGTCTCGACTTAGCTTTGTTGCACAGGGAACTCTGTGAATAGTTTATGGTTCTGTTAAACTTTACGGTTCTGTTCAACTAAGTTTTTTAATAGAGGTATACAAAGAGCTTCTTGGACATGTTGTAGACATTTCTGGAAAACTATTCAACTGAACAGGGTATACCTTACTATAATTTGTAGTTTAATAAATAAGAGGTTTAAACTTTTTATTTTCAATTTACAAGAATTTTAGACTTTACACTGATGGGCAAATATCTCAATGTAACCACTCTGACACAGCTTTTCATCCTGTCTTTGTATGTACGTTGGGGTGCCTCAAGTGGCAGAGCAGGTTACCTACTAATCCGAAGGATGGCGGTTCGATCCCCGTCTGATCCAGTCTGCATGCCATACGTCCTTTGGCACAAATGTTTGGCAAGACACTAACCCCACATTTGGAATATGAGTGTGTGTGTGTGAATGCTAGAATGAAAACACATAAGGAAAAAATGCTGGAATGGATGAATGAGGCAAGTTGTGAAAAGTGCTTTAGCTCAGATAGAGCAGGGTAGCAAAGAACCAGTCCATTTACCATTTATTTTAGTGGATAAGTATACACATAATACTGTAGGGTCTTTACCTTACAATATTAAGTTGTTGTGATTTGGTGCTATAAACTTGAAATTGAAAATAGCCAGTGATTTGTATACAGTTTTAATGTTAAATAACATTCCACTTTATCTTCACTTTTCAGGGTTGCAGGGCTGGAGCCTATCCCAGCTATTATAGAGACAGACTGGTGTCTGTCGCACGGCTAACACAGAGAGACAGACAATTAATCACTAATTTTCACACCTATGGACAATCCCCAGTTAACCTAGTTATCACTAACTGCATGCCATTGGACTGTGGGAGAAGCTGGAGTACCCAGCAAACACAGGGAGAACTCCACACAGAAAGGCCCCAGCCAGAATGTGGAGTTGAACTTCTTGCTGTGAGGTATCAGTGCTAACCATTGTGCCACCGTCACTTTTATTAACCAGTGATAAATATACAATTTTTCCAGACAGAGAAGGACTTTGTTTTCCAGAAATAGTAGAGCATTACATCACACAAATAGGAGGATGCAGGACTTTAATAAGTGTTGGCTTTGAAATTCGTTCTTGTTTTATGATCTGATGAATAGCAAAAGAAGGAATGCGTGGAGAAAAGGAAGAGGTAAGGGAAGAAAGGAAGAGAGGTAACAAGGACTGATGTTAGAATGGAACGATTGACAGAAACTCTTCTTCTTCACTTTTTATTCCATTAGTGCAGATAGGTTGTCTTGCACTTGTGTGTATTTGTGACAAAGTGCTGACATTATCTCCCTTTGACAAAACCCCCTCGGGCAATTTCTAGAAATTATTTTAACAATGGAGCACGCTAAATGTCAGCATTTGCTAATTATGTTTATGCTAATTGTTAATTAGTGTCTTAATGGGATGATCTTAATTAGCAAAAGGTTTGAGGCTGCCACTTCCAATGGGGCTGCCATAAAGGAGATGTAATTGCTCCACAGTGCTCGATGAACATGGATTTATTGGGCATTTTGACTGCAGTGCTTATCGTTTAATTCTATGATGAATAGAATTGCTGGATTGAGGAGGTAATGTGAAGTGAATGGAGGAGGCCTAACAGTGTAGCATATATACAGGTACACAGCAAAGTTGCAGCAAAATGTGGCAACACTTTGGCCCCTTATATAAAGAGAAACATAGCCACTATGACATCCTTTTGTTTGTTTGTTTTAAGCAATAAGTCAACATATTTTTATGACAGGTTGATGTCAGCAGGTAATCCTTGCATGTTCAGTTAGCAAGCTTCATCCTTCCAAACTGTATGAGTCCAACACAGCAATATCTGATCATTAGTGCTAAATAACAGAATTATAAATTCACTCCGTGAGCACAAGTTTCTAGGTCAGGAAAGTGGGTTGATGGCTCGATGAAATTAAAAGACAGCTGTGTGGTAGTTATCCTGTCTAGCAGGCTGCAGTCCACACAGTATGAAATGTGTTAGTGTCAGTTTTGTGTAATTTCTCATTTATTTGTAAAGTTTGATTCTAGTCATGGGCTATGCTGTCTTGATGTTACAACTCAAGCTCTTGAGCATACACAGCAGTTAACATCATAAGACAGAAGACTGGTAATTATATCAAGGATGTTTTTCTTTACTTATTAAAAAACAGAAATCACTTTAATGAATAAACTAAATCCAAAAGACAAGCACTGTATTCCAAAAGTAGTAAGCAAGAATCTAACACATCAGAGGACATAAATGGCAATAATCTGATAATTACTAATAGAATAGATACAGACCTGTAATAGCTGGATAATAAGAAACATCGAAACATACATCAAAGCTGTTAAAGAGCACAAGATGAGGTACAGTCTGGACTGGCTGCCACATAATTGCAGTAATACAGAGCAGGAGAACTGAGATATGAAAGAGGCCAAGAAAACGAAAAAACTGAGCATAGTGAGTGAACAAAGGGGAATTAAAAGAAGCAGTGCATCATGGGGAGCCCCCTGCAAAATAGGCCTAATATAGTAAAACTAGGGAAGGATACAGGGTGATCTTATCCAGCCATAACTATATGTTTTACCAGAAAGGAAAGTTTTAAGCCTAATCTAAAAAAAAATAGAGCGGGTCTCTGTGTCCTGAATCCAAGCTGGGAGCTGGTTCCATAGGAAAAGGGAAAGCTCTCCTCCTATTCGACTTTTAGATATCCTAGCAACCACAAGCAAACCATGAGTTTTGAATGTATTTTCTTTCTTTCTTTCTTTTTTCTTTCTTTTATTATTGTTCAACATTTCATTACAACACTTTTTGCTCTAGTGCAGTAGTAGGTGCAGGAGCTTATAAGTGACTTTGTTCCTCGTTGATACCAGTCAGAGGTAACCACATATTTCTGTGTGTCCGAGGTGTAACAGTGGTAAACAGTCACAATCACACCGTCACATTTCAGAAGCTGGTTTGCCTAAAACAAAACAAACAAAACCTAAAACAAAAGCATAAAGATGTTTGTGCTAGCAGCCTCACAGGCTGCAGCCTGTAAGTATGTAACAGTTAATTTAGTGCTGAAGTGTAACGATACCACCTAGTGAGGATCTCACGGTCGCATTTTAAAAGGTGACTTTTTATAAATAACATGCTGCTACAAGATAAGTGTCACATCTAGGATGTGTAATGTAGCAACAACCCTACAGAATGTAACTACATCTGTCGTGTTAATGTGTTAGAAGTTACCACTATGACAATACTGTGATCACACAACAACATATTTTCTGAAATGTTGTTTAAAGTGATTTTTCTTTTGTTTCTTTCTACTGTTAATCAAGCCATGTATTATTAGCTCGATGGCTACAGTGCCTTGTTGTCAGTGTTCTCGTTTTACAGCAGAGCAGATCACCATTCTGATGAGTTTCTAATGCACTGTTTAATTTTCAAAACCCAAAAGAAGCATCTGTCTCCATATATTCCAATATCAACTCGGACTTGCATGAATGGTAAAGACTGATTCTTATATAGCGCTTTTCGACTCTCCCAGTGTACTCAAAGCACTACAACTTGCGTCATTCCCCCAATCATTCATATAAGCACTATTATCTATACATTTAGTGCTAGCTAACATTCACACTCTGATGGATGCATCAGAGAGCAACTTGGGGTTAGTATCTTGCCCAAGGATATTTGGCATGCAGACTGGGGGAGTCAGGGATTGAAACACCAACCTTCCAATCAGTAGCTGACCTGCTCTACCACCTGAGCTACAGCCACCCTAAAATTAGATGGTCCCATAATGTATTGCACTGGTGATGTCATGATCCAGGGCTCAATTCCGACAAACCCCTTCCTTAGAGGGACTCTGGGTGAGGAGCCAGCTTCCCTGATTTAGGTGAATTATACTTTGAATTGGACTTCTCACCATTCAAGCAGGATTAATGGGCTTTTAGCAATGGTATTACAGAAAATTAAAAATACAGAGGCTGCTATCGAAGCCACCTAGACTTAAAATCTAAGCAGTGCTGAGAAATTAAGATCTTCTTCACAATTTCCTAATTTTTTGAGACTCTTAGTGACTCTTACCAGTGAAATGAAAGAGTTCAGCATTATAAACAGATGTGTACCATTTCCCTTTCAGTTGTGAACATGTAATTGTGTACATCATTGCCAGTATGACTGTGCAGTGATAGGCGTGAGGCTTGTGTTTTACTATGTGCATGCAGTGGTGGTGCTGGGGTCATAAAAAGCAGAGTGGATACATTGTGTTGTGGAGATAAAAGATTCCAGTGGACAGATCAATAGGCCATATCAGCCTGCTGTTAAATTACTGATAACACTATTTGCTTTATTTGCTTTTTTTTCTGTTGCTGCGCACGTGCCACATTTCTCTGCCTGGAGGTCTTGTGTTATACTGGACAGGTGTGTGTGTGTACGTGTGTGTGTGTGTGTACGTGTGTGTGTGTGTGTGTGTGTGTGTGTGTGTGTGTGTGTGTGTGTGTGTGTGTGTGTGTGTGTGCGCGCGCGCGCACATATTTTTTCATACGCTCTTCTGAAACAGTTTAATTACTTTTTCCCAGCACTGCTTTCTTTGTAGTACTGAGGTTTCCTCCATCACTCTCTGAAGCAGAAGATGTTCAAAAACCCCAGTTTTTTTCTTTTTCCTAAGAATGACATGTGCTCCTCGTTATGATCATTGTTTTTTAATTATACATAGTACATTAAACTGTCCAACAGATTAATTGGACAGAAGTGCAGAGGATTTAGAACCTGTCTTCAAAAATTTAGACTACTTTCAAATACAACTGAAATGAAATTCATAGTCACAAAAATGAAGAATTCGCTATTTTAATTCAACCTGCATTGACCAAATATTCCAAGCTGACACACAAAAACTAAAATATCAGTAGTTTGTAGTTTGTTCTGGACTTTCCAGATGTTGCTCTAATTAGGGGTGGCTGTAGCTCAGGTGGTAGAGCAGGTCAGCTACTGATTGGAGTGTATTGGATGTATTGGTCCCAAATTGCAGATCTAGTCTTATATTGATAGGAAACATCAGTGAAAATTTCAGGCTTTTATCTTTAATAGTGTTTGAAATATTTATCGACTAAGATTTCAGTGTGCAAATCTGGAAATAAATCAACAGACCATTTTCCAAAATAAATAAATAAATAAATCTTTGATATAGAAGAAAGAATTTTTTGGCATTATTTATATATAGAGAGAGATATAGATATAAGCAGATGCGAATGGATGGATGGCTATAGATATATAATGTAGAGGCATTCTTTTTAGTTTAGATAGACTAGAAGGAAGGAATGTGTGTGTGTGTGTGTGTGTGTGTGTGTGTGTGTGTGTGTGTGTGTGTGTGTGTGTGTGTGTGTGTGTGTGTGTGTGTGTGTGT
>VURO01020174.1:22903-33100 GCA_015108175.1 Pelvicachromis taeniatus
TTGTCTACACAGTCAAAAATACTTCTGAGACATGTCTTGATTAATGATACTTTTTTTTTTTTTTTTGTAACCCAGCTGGACGACGGAGCATTGAAACACCTTCAGAAACACTGCCCAGAACTCACCACCATAAATATGCAGTCTTGCACAGTAAGACAAACATTTATTTTTTAGATGCAGAGTGGGAGCGACTGATAATAATGCATTAGTAAGGCTCTGCATGCCTTTTGTGTTTTTCTAATCAGTTTTAATGTCTGTTGTCTCCAGCAAGTAACAGATGAAGGTTTGGTCAGTCTGTGCCGAGGATGCCACAAGCTGCAGAACCTCTGTGTGTCTGGCTGCAGTAACATCACTGATGCCTCTCTCACTGCACTGGGTCTCAACTGCCCCCGACTTAAGTAAGAAGCTCACACAACCGTCTCACAAGATTTCTCATACATCCAAGAAATATCACTGCTGTCGCTTCCATAAATGGCATTGAGGTTCTCAATCAAATTCAGCTGTTAAAAATCAAATCATGCAAATTATTAGACATTTTGTGCATAAGAAGTCTCATATGTTTCACCTTTTGACCAGCCCAGTCTGTTCTCCAGTGATCTTCAGTATTCCTTCCTCAGACTAGCTGATGCTGTACTGTTAGTCTTCACAATGTTTAAAACACAGTGAGCCGTAGTAATTGCACATAGCTGCACCTTGCTGCAAGCGATCTTCCCAAACTTGGTGTGTCTGTCTGTCTAAGGATCCTTGAAGCTGCACGATGCTCCCATTTTACGGACGCTGGTTTCACTGTCCTGGCCAGAGTAAGTTTCATTTTGCTGTTTTGTTTTATGTTTTCTTAACTTGTTTAGTTGTGCCAGCTGTGTTTTGAGTTCAGTTAAAAACTTCTGTCACAAAACCATTTGTTTGTCATCACAGAATTGTCACGAACTTGAAAAAATGGACTTAGAAGAATGTATTTTGGTAAGAACATTTTCGTTCCCTCATCTACTCCCAAGATCATACTTTGTGGTATATGATTTGATCTTTTTGTCAAATAACGTTTGCCAAAGAGTGGAAGTTGTGACATAGAAGATGTGACAGAGTTCTGGGATTGAGAATGAGATATGATCATGATATCATGTTTCCTAATGTTTGAACTGATCCTCTCAGCTGTCCCCAGACATGTGAGAACAGTACATTAATCAAGCTTGGCCTGTCCTCAGGTGACAGATAACACCCTGGTTCAGCTGTCAATCCACTGTCCTCTGCTTCAAGCACTAGTAAGGAAACTATGTCTGATACTGTACCAGCTTTATTCTCAGCCCGTCTTCATTGCTGTGTGGGGTTTAATCTTTCTATTTGCACATCTTTAACTCGATCTCCTGCGCCTTGGGCAGTCCCTGTCCCACTGCGAGCTGATCACAGACGATGGCATCAGAGCTCTGAGCAGCAGTACCTGCGGCCAAGAGCGCCTCACCGTGGTAGAGCTGGACAACTGCCCCCTCATCACTGACGTGACCCTCGAGCACCTGAAGACCTGCCACCGTCTGGAACGCATCGAGCTCTACGATTGTCAGCAAGTCACCCGGGCGGGCATCAAGCGCATCCGGGTCAGTGGGGCACGAAGGAAAAATACATGCTGCTTTTAAGCTCTTGTTGGGGATTGGAGCGAAGCTTTAAAAGAATTGCTTGACATTTTGAAAAATGTGCTTGTTAGCATTCTTGCTGAGAGTTAGATGAAAAAATCAATACTACTCTCACTCACAATGTACACAAGTGGGTTGCATTTCTAAAAATATTTCACAGGCAGAAGGCAGTCCTGAGCATGTGCTTTTTCCTTGTCTTTCTGTTTTGTTTTGTTTTTTTTATGGGGGGAGTTGCATAGTTTTGGTCTTTTGTATTAACACATCTCTCCTGCACACAGGCCCACCTTCCAGAGATCAAAGTCCATGCCTACTTTGCCCCCGTGACACCCCCTCCCTCTGTACATGGAGGTGGCCAGCGTCTGTGCCGCTGCTGCATCATCCTCTGACAGTGGAGGGCCAGGGGGGGCCACCTCTGTCTACAGGTCCTGCTGCTATGATAAGGGGGCTGATGTCGGGTGGGGGTCGGGTGCGGGGTGGGGGAACTGGGGTAGGCATGGGGAGAGAGGGGGCTGGACCCACTCACTGATCAAAACACTGACTGATTGCCACTGATCCCTGATCGGTTGAACCCGCCCCTTCTCTCTCTTCTTGCTCACCGATCAGCAGTGCAGCAGTCCCCCGGGTGACGGCGTGGCAGGGTGGAGGAAAGAACACGGATGGACAGAGTTTTTCTCTTTTTTTTGTCTCTGTCTCGTTCTCTTTCTCATCGTGAAGACCAGAACAGGTTCTCCATTCCGCTCTGCTATCCCTCACATCTCTGACTCCCCACCTGCAGGGGTAAAGGACTGCATCTGGACAGCTGCAGGTGGGGTGGGAGGGTGAAACGGTAAAACTACAGCGCTTCATGTTCAAACTTTAAAAAAAAAAAGACATTGTCATGTTGGACACTCTGTGGAGTGTCATCTCAGCCGATCACATGACACCTCTACATGACCATCCTGTGATTCGTTCTGCTTCGACCAATAGACGCACAGTACGGAGGAAGTGGAGCACTGCACTGTGGGTAAAATCCACCGATTCTTCTGGATACAAACAGTGAAACTCTGGCACAGCTGGTTCAACTCTGCAGTGCTGGAGAAAAAAAACAAAACAGGAAGTACAAAGTGGAACATGTGACATATTTGTGCATCTGGGAAACCTCTGTTGACATTTTAATTCTGTTTGTACAGAGAATGTTTTGCATTGAGAGGGGGAAAAAAAGATTTATGGCAACTCACTCAAAAATTGGGGAAAGCCAATATTTTTTTTTTTGTTTGGTTTCTTTTTTCAGTGCTTATTGTAATTGTCCATGCCTGTCTATTCAGAGAGGAGGATACGCTTGTGTTTCTTTTTGAGATGTAAAAGGAAAAACTGTTGCTGTGTTACAAAAAAAGGACCTATGATTCAGACCCTTGGTGTCTAAAAGCATTATATTGACACTGTATGCTGCTGGGATGAGAGGCCTCTCCCGTGTACTGCGTGGTTACGTTAGCTCGCAGGCCCTTATCCAATCCTCCTGTCAGTAGCCCTTGTGCTCTAGCTTCTACTCTACTACTTAAGCATTTGTTTACAACCTCAATTAGGTTAGCGGCCACAGACTAACTTGTTTACATGAGTAGGTTTCCAGTCCCACTGCTATTCAGACAGTTACTAAACTGACTCTGAATAGGTTAGTAACACTGATACAGCTGTTTTTAAACTGGACTGTGACGCCCACTTTTCAGATTTATGCTGTGTGTGTCTGGATCAGGGATGACGCTGGTACAACTTTGCTTCAAAAGAAAACAGGAAATTTGTTTAGCGATAAGACTGTGAACAAATGCACCTCAACTTTTTTGACAATCACATGAATTTATGTACTTGGAGGTTAGCTTAGTCTATGTGTAAATGTTACTTTACAGATAATGTAATGTAGAAACATAAATGAATTGGCTGTCATCAAGACTTAAAGGATCACGCGAGTAGTAATTTGCAATTAGTGTATTACCGGTATACAGGTCTGGTGGAACTTGCCAGTCTATGTATATAATTGATCCCTAACAAATTCTGATTCATCTAATCCTACAAAACATGTGATGGGGTAATTTGTAATGCAGGGATTGGCAATCCTGCCACACCCCACAAACCAACAGTTAATTTTACTCTATACAGGCACCCCTTTAGATCAACAGGATTTCAACATGCTGTCTCGTGATGCCTGATTACACACGTATGAACATGGCATGAACACCATCATTTCACGCACTGAAAATGCAACAAAACAAAAGCAGATTTTAATATCGTGTTAAACAAGAGACTGATAAGTGTCGTGTAGTGCCAAGTGCTCAAAGACTGGGGAGACTGGCAGGACAATGGATAGGACTGAATGAAGAGAGACCAGATGGAATGGTGAAGGAAGCATTAGATTGATTTGAGATACATAGCTGACTCGACTGGCTGTGATACTAATGCCCTGTTTGACAGCTGTTTTAACAGTTTTATGTTTAAGAAAAAGAAATAAATTAAAAAAATAAATAAAGGTGACTAATAGTAACTGTGCTTTGTCTCTGCAGTGTGAGATTTTTGTCTTGTATCTGAAAGACCTACTTCATAGTGAACTGCCGAATTTTGAATAAAGGCTGTGCAACCGTGACACCGCTAGATGTCAGCAGAGGTCCGTGTAGACAGCATACACGCCCACACGTAAACAGTAATTTTGATTATCGTTTCTAGAACAGAAAATAGAAATTAACCAGCCAGAAGTAATGTCAATATATCTTAAATTAATAAGCATATATATTTCCCTATTTTAGTAAGGATTTGGTTCACAGTGCACTTGTTCATTTTACATCAGGCATTATGCAGGCTGGCTGTGCAGTGCCCGAAGACCCATCGGCCTGATCGTTGATCGGTTGCGCCTCCTGGTGAACTGCAGTGCCCGGCAACGCGCAGCTTTCAGCGCCTATTAACAGCTTGAGCGGCAACAGCGATTATTCCTAGGTTAAAGAGAAATCAGAGATCCCTGGACTGGAGCTGAGCTCTTGTTGTGGAAGTTTGGTGCAACTTTGCCCCGGACGGAGCTGACCGTTGAACATCTTTAAAGCCTGCGGTCATGGAATAGAGCAGCCGACTGAGGCCTGCGGATAACTGACGTTAGCTAGCTGAGCTAGCTTTTGTGAAGCTGTCCATATTTGTTTGGGTGGCTGTGCTAGCTTTCTAGGTGCTATTTTTGTTAGCATAACAGCCAAGCAGATTTGCAAGTTTGTTTTGATGCGGTTATATTAAAGGAACCGGGTGGGGGCCACTGCGGTTATTCGTTTCCCGAAGTTTCGCCAAGTTTAAGTTCCCTCTGAGCTAACGGTATCTAATAAGGAAACTAGCCAGCTTCGTCTTTGTCGTAACGTATAAAGTGGAAGGATTATTTCTATGCTACATTGATATATATATATATATATATATTGCAAGGGATTGTACGTTGATGATTAAACAGCAGTTAGAGGCAGTCCAGACTGCACGGTGTCTCTACCCCTTGAAGGGTCTACACTTCCCATCTCGAGCCCTTGGCACCCCGTCCCACCGTTCACTGTCTTCTGTCTCCGGCCGGCTTCAGAGGCTGGCCGCACGGCACTGAGTGCCCAATGGAGGAACATGACAACATGGACTATTTTTACCAGCAGGTACTGCAGAAAGATGTTACCCGCAGGTTGCAGGTCGGACAGGATCTTATTGACTATCTGAACGATCCACATCGCTCCCCGGACGTAGAGCAGGACAAACCCCGCCTGGACAAGACTATAGACGAGTTAACGGGATGGGTGAACTCCAGCAATTTCAAGGTGAGAAAGCTTGAGCTGTCATGGTATGAGCCATTCCCTCGGCCTGTTCATTAATTGTTTTCCACTGAAATGTACTCACTTATTTTTCACAAGATGATGTTAAACCTTTTAAAGACATGTTACACAGACGAAGAAGAAGACCCAAGTCACATTGTTTTTAAATTAATGTGTGTACTGGAAAATTCAAACAAAAGCGCTGACATAAAGCAGAAGGCTGTGTGACTCTTTATGACACCCGAGTTATCCTAATCCCGGCAGACATCTTTAAATGTAACCCAGGCATTGAGGACTGCTTTTGAGGGGCATTCCTGTGGTTTGTTGGGTTTGTGCTGCTGTTTTGGTTGTGTGTGTCTGCGCTAAGGAGACCCATTGTCAGTATGGTAGACTGCTGGAGCATTGGATAGGATGGGGGAGGGGTTGGAAGATTCATTGTTATGATCCATGTTTTATTTTCTCTTTCTCTCCTTTGCTCTCCTCTCTCTTCAAATTTTTCTCAGTATTCTCCATGTTTAAGTCCTTGATTTTTGTGTAATGGGCTGGTTTGCAGAGAAAGTTAGGAATGTGACATTTCTGCCAGCACATCACACCAGTCCAGACAGCAAGTCATAACAGCTGGAAATCCTTTTTAAAGCCGTGATGTAGTCTTACTCTCGAGTCACTTTTTGGACTGATTAGTTTCATCTGCACTAATATACAGGACTCAGAAAGTCTGTATGAGTGTGGAAATTGTGTGTTCAGCATAAGTAGGCAAGCATCTGTTCTTCTTGAAGAGAGATTTCATTTGACAACACTCAGCAAGAGAAAGAAAGTGTTCTGGACTTAATTGTCATTTTGCTCTTGTGATCTTTTTTAAACACAACTTTTGAAATGAATTTCCATTTAGAACCATGGAAATTTTAGTAAGGGTGAAATTGATATTGTGAGAAGCACTGTACAATAACAGCTGTGGAGGTTTCACCAATTGTCCTCTTAGTATCCCTTCTAGATGTTCAAGAAGAAAGCTTTTTATATGCTGAATTTTCACTATTGTTAAAAATACTGAAGAGAAATGCTCAGTGAATATTTTTGCATGGTGCAGTAGCCTTTTCTTTATCTCCTGTGGCTAGGATAAGCTAACATCTCTCTTTGTTCAGGTTTGTTCTTTTATGTAGATGACACAGCCAGTAACTCTTGCTCAGATCAGTCACTTTGCACTGATGTGCAAGTGAGTTGGGAGCCTCAGAGGCCTTCATATAGCAGGCTTTCAACGATGCTCATGAGCTCTCCGTTGGGTAGAAGGCCATAAGCTGTAAGCAACATGCTGAGTCAGCATGTGGGGGGTGGGGGGGTTATAAAGAGTTGAAGATGAATACAGGAGGCATTTAAGGAAATAAGAACTAGAGTCAGACACAGGCTAAGAATGAATGGAAAACACAACTCATGACCCACAAATACATTTCAGAGATACTGATCTTTCAGGCACAAAGACTGTCACACTCAAGTGCCTCTTAGTAATGGAAAAACAAATACTCTGTTTCTTGGCTGCAGTTGTGTGCCCTTCACCATTTCCTTTTCTTATTGATCAGTTCAGTAATGTCATCCTTTTTCTCTTCTGCTTCTTCATCTTCTGTGTGTGTGTGTGTGTGTGTGTGTGTGTTTGTGCGTGTTTGTTTGTGTGGACAGAATAGCAAATCAACTTTGCTCACACAAAACGACAGAGGCTAGAGAGCTTAAAGAAGAGAGAATATTAATATTGCATGCTGCCTTTATGGAGAGCAGGTCCATATGACCCATCACTGCTCAAACTGATCCACGCTCCTCTGTCCAAACACCATTAAACACAATTACTTTGTGTAATTGTGTTTAATGGAGTGTCAGAGATGCCACACTCTGAAGCTTGCCTTGATAAGAAAAGCTTAATTTGTTCCCAACTTTGGGAAAATAAAGTTAAACAAATCATGTGTATATCTATATCGATACGATAACAAACTAATGGATTCGATTAGATAAGACTTTATTGATCGGCGGAGAAATGTGTGTGTTACCTCAGCACAGGTACAGAAAAATACAAATAGAATACAAACAAATACAAAATAAGTAAGATAATACACTATATACAACGGTATGTGTAGTATGGATATAGGCTTGTGGAAATACAGTAAAATAAAATAAGTATGTACATATAAGTATACAAATGTACACACACACTTATGATTTACAGTCCATGCTTTAGGATAGACACCTACAGAAACATAACCACAATCTACAGTTAGAATAAGTAAAGGTATTTGGTAATATTCAAGTGATACCTATGTCATTATCAATTCTGCTTATAGGTTATAGGGGGCAGACCTACACAAGCAGTGAACTATGGGTCTGAGAAATGTTACTGAGGTGGACCTCAAGAGCATGTTTGTGGTGTTCGTGTCTTCAAGATGCGTTATCTGACGATTAATGTGGTTTGCTGTGTGATCAGTTGTATTAACACACAGTTTTTCAGGTTTAATAAATGAAACTCTGGACTCGTCTAAGAAATCAGTCCAGAAACAAGCGAGTGATGTTCTTATGGTTGTGTCCATCTGTCATATACAGTCTGTGGGCCTACACCTGTTCTTAGCCTCATTGAAGCCATTATATTTAAGCCTGAACACAGGATCAATAGAAAATGCTTTTATGTGACTTCACTTCACTGCCTTGAGTTTGACATCGCCGTCAACACATGTCAGTTAAAGCTGCATGTATTGGTGAAAGGAAATGATAAACATTGAGACTTTTGATTACGATCCATACTGGGGGCTGTCCACTTCACCGTCGATCATATTCAGATTTTATTTTTATTTTTTTATTGTGCAATAAAATTATTTTTGTGTCAGCTTCTTCCTGCAGGTGCTTCACAGGAAACACCGTCCAGTGAAGGGAATTAATCGCCGCTTTTTGTCGGAAGCAGCTGCAGGAACTGTTGAACTGTAGTCTATAACAGTAGCTTGTCTCTGAGGAGCAGGATCAGACAATGGTCTAAATCTGCTTCTGGACATTTTCTTTATTCTTTATGATCACTAGTTTAATGGTTTGGACTAACTAGAGCTGCAGTTGCTTATGGGCTTGGTCAAATCCCAATACGTATGTGGTCTTTTCTATTGCCTTACCGCCGTTCTCTGTTAAGAAATCATGTTATAATTTAAATGTAACTCGACCAGTATGAGAAGATTCTAGAGCCAGCTGGTGTTGAGCATCTGTGCTTGATAAATAACTGAAACATTCATTCATTTACCAAAAATGGTGAGCAGTTTGTTTTCTATTAACTGTCGGTTCTATAATCATATGGTCTGAGCGTCTGTCTTTATTTCTCTCTGAGCATTGGACACTTTTTTTTCTTCAAACACTCACTTTAACCCTTACTGGAATCCAGAGTAAAACCTGTACCTGGTATGCGTATTAGCAGGCTAAGCAGGCTGGGCCTTCACAAAGAGCCATTCATACTGCACTAAATATATTTGCAGTTAGTTTTTGTTTTTTTTCTTTTCTCCAGCATACCTCAGCTCCCCTCTCATTTTGAATCTTGTAATCTGGAGATACAGAAAATGTGTTGGTGTCAGTGCTACTAATAAACATGCAGAGGGGTGTAGTGTATAGGAGTATTTTGGGGGCATTCCTGACTTTAATCTTCTCAGGAATAGGCTTTTTTTTTCTCTAGCATTCCCTCGTGTCAAGTTCCTTCCTTCTCTCATACTGTCTTCTCCTCTCCCATTGAAGATGCCATATGGGTATGGGCACCAAGCTCGATGGGGTGCTGAGTGGAGGAGGGGGATGGGAGGCCCAGGGGCTGTTTCCATCTTTTACCATTTTCGTCTTTCTCTTGTGTTTTTCTTGTCTTTGCCACCCCTTCCCTGTAAATTAGGTCAATATGAGGGAGTCATCATATTGACCCAGGGCTTGTGTTTCTTCTCCAGGTGATTTTTGCTTTGTGTGTCATGACTTGGCCCTCATCCCTGTTTCAGGCTTTCCTCATCGCTCCCCTTTTTGTTTCTGTAGATACCTGCCTTTGCTCTTCCTTTGACTAAAATAGGGAAAAACTGCAGTCTGACTCCCCTACTGAGTCCACAGAGTCATGTTTAATTTTTTATTTATTTTTTTACTACAGTTTTTACCACAGCACTGCCAAAACAAGCATTCCAGCAGCATAGCGCATGTGATCCTAGTCAGGACCACAGTGGAAAAACTCATCTCCACTGCTAGACACAAAACTCTGTATACCTTCCCCCTAAGAATCACATCGCAGGACAGTTTTTCTTCTACCTCTGAGGTGAATTAAAACACATAGAAGTAGTGGAGAAGAGTTTGGAAGGACTATCAAAGGTGACTTTAGAGAACACAGTGCCTACAAAAATAATGGTGCCATCGCATTCTATTCTGCATGTGAGTTCAGTCATTATGTTTCTGTCCAGGATCATTTTTAACCGGATTTTCAAAATGCAAATCGGTGTGCACCTCCATTAGCTGCAGTTATGCAGGTAGTTTAAAGAGGACACAGCTCACTGGGTGTTGCATAACCATGAGTGCCGCAGCTGTTGACATGCAGTTATCTTTGAAACAGCAAGGTGTTAGCCATTAAACACGACACTCATTGTCTCTGTTTGAGCTCTTGAGTTAATGACAGAATCTACATTACTATTCAAGCATGTTTTGAGCCTCAGCCTGTCACCATTCATTAGGCATTTGTGTGATTTAAATGATCCCAGTCAAAGCACTTTTCTCTTTACGTTTTTGAGATCTTTTTTTTTTTTTTTTGGTTGCATGTT
>VURO01020175.1:4013-33751 GCA_015108175.1 Pelvicachromis taeniatus
TTTTTTTTTTTTTTTTAATTGTTTTTTTTTTTTTTTAACCTTTTTTTTTTTTTTTTTTAGCAGAGTGATACTGACTGTATTTGTCACTTGTTTCTTTTGCTCCTTCTCTGCCCATGATGGGAACCAGCTGGAAGAATTGCACTAAGGGAGGGTGGAGGGGTGGAGTGGGGTGGGGGTAGGGTTGACCACGGGGATGTGAAAGGTTAGCACCTGGGCCCAGGCGTGCATGGGCGGCCGGGTGCTCTTATGGCTATTCTTTGATTGTTTTTACCTTCATCTCTAAACTTACTGAAAGTCTTCAATTGCAGCGACATGTCAGCACAGTTGCAGACACGTGTTTCCCCATCTCCCTCTAAGTGCAGTAACACACTCACACATACACACCATGGACTAAATTCCCAGCTCATAACGATCGCAGCAGCTGTTGCTCATGTAAACCAACTTCACACACACACACACACACACACAATCCCACCTCCTCGCTCTTTCTTTCCCACCATTTGATTTCCTCTCCTGAATTTATATCTGGATTTTGACATCTTAAAAGACCTAAAAAAAAAAAGTGTTAATAAATACTTCACTCCTAAATACAGTACTTGTGCTTAATGTCCTGCAAAAGAGCACAAATTGACCGCCGTGCTTTCTGGTCTCAATCTATTTGTTATTTTGAGCACTGCTCGACTTTTACCTACAGCTCCGACTGATTCCTCAGATGAGGCCTAGAAGTGAGCAAGCTCCATGCCGTGGTCCATTACAAAAACATTGTCTCTGTGATTCCAGGCAGAGAAAAGTGAGACGCTGAGACACAATAAGATGCACATGTTTCAAATAGTGTGACTGCCTGCAAGTTTGTGGCTTTGTGTGATGCTCATTAGTCCCTACCTTCAGAGTCCTGCTGTGTTTGAAGCATTTTTGTATGCTCCTAAAAGTCTTCAATCACTTGGAAATGTCCTTGTTTCAAACAAAAAGCATATTTTGTTTTAATTTAACAAAGTGTACTTGCTCAGGATCAGTAAATCATTCACAATCTATGTTGGTGTAAGGAGGCCCATTTTCACCAGCAATCACTCCAGTTTTTACAGCACATTTTTGTTTATGAATGCAAGTTTTAAAATGTAAAGTTATTTCACAGTTCAGTGAGCAGATATTACTTGGGAAGCTGTACGTATACGTAATCAGTCTCATGCAATCAATTGAACTGCAATCAACAGAATCGATGCATATAGACACGTGTGACTTATAGCATATTTAAATCCTCCAAAAGATGCCAGCAAAACAACCCATCATCTCATTAGCTTTGTGCAGGAAATAAGACATAAATGGCAGCGCAGTCTGAAACGTTTGTAGGGTGGACATATGCATATTACTTTAACTTTGTTCTGTACAACAAAAACAAGCTTGTCAAATACCTGCAAACATGCTGGCATTATACACAAATGCCAACATGAATCTAGTAGCTGTGGCTCTTAACAGGTAACAAAAGCAGCTGGTAGTGTCACAGATGGTGGAGGAAATGTTGCTGTTTCTGCAGCAGAATCTACATTTTTGGACTGGTTTCTGTTAGCTTTGTGGTAATACATAATGGAAAAATGATGCAAAAATATTGTCATGACAGTGACATTTTCTTGCTTTTCATTTTAATTTCTCATTTTGCCATTTATTTATTGTTTTAGATGACCAACTGTATTATGGTTTTACATCTTAGGCGTATTCCTTCCTTGCTCGTTCTTCCAGCATGCCTCTGGTCGCCAATGGGCTACTTCAGCTTGAAAACCACAGCAAGCTGAAGGACTCCGAGAAGTGTGTTGTCATATTTTACAGCGCCCTTGTAGGAAATGCTTACAATATTACCACGGTGAAACACTTGCCTGTCCATAAAATTGAGAAGACACAGAATGCAAATTCATTTGTTGCCCAATTTGTATCCATGAATTTGTTTTACAAATTCGCTGGATGGAACAGTGTTAACGTCACAGCCTTTCAAAAGAGCTGAGCGTGCATCACTGAGGACAAGTCTTAACATGATTATCCACCATAATGAAACATTTGTTTTTAAAATTAAAAGCGTAATTATTCTTGCTTTAAGGGTGTGAGTAGATCTGAAAGGTGAGGTTAATTTTTATTTTCTAAAAATACAGCCAAAATATAAAAACCCAGATTCTGCATGAACGCTACCCCCTCCCCAACACACACACACACACACACACACACACACACACACACACACACACACACACACACACACACACACACACACACACACACACACACACACACACACACACACACACACACACACACTCATTCATAAGAAGCTGATTCAACACCTGAAGACTGTGCAATGAGTAATGTAACACTCCTCAGTGACCTACATACAGTACACTGCAGTATTAGCTCATACTACTTACTAGCAGTGACCTGAATATTCTTTATATTGCACGTGCGTGCGTGCGCACACACACACACACAATATGTTAAAGTGCAGACAGATATACAATCTTGTCTCTCCTCTCTCTCTGTTGTGTTAGTGGAAGTAGGTATTTCTCTCTCTTCTCTGCTGGGAGACTGAAATGTCATCAAACAGTGAGGCCCCGTTGGCAGGAGAGGGAGGGAGATGATGAAAGGACTGGCTGGTGAAGCCGGTCTGCAGCCCCAGTGGTGGGCAGCTCTGTACAATGGAACCTGTTTTGCCAGTCTTGGTAAATCTGGGCCAGCTCTAAAACGCTCGTTTCCCTCCCTGCTCTAACTTTGATCACACTGTTTGTCTTTTCCTCCCTTGTTCATCTCTCATTCTGTCTCCGTCTACCTCATCTTCACACTGAACTCTCTGGGAAATCTTGATCATCATCTGATGCTACAGTAAAATCCACATGCACTGATGAAATCTTTGTGTATTCCCTTTGACTTTGAGACAGCCCAGCCGACTACCATAAACCAACTGGCTGGTCCCAGTATGTCTGGGGGCCAGATTGTTGAGTGCTTTCTCAATGTGTGTGTTCCTTTGAGAACAGAAAGAAACACTAGAAAGACATTGATACAGGGCAAGCAGGGATGTAGAAACACTAGGGAAAGATATCCAGACAGGAAATGACCTCCCGGAGAGAGGGGGGGGGGGCTTCCCCATGGGTTGTATTTCTCTCTGACACACACAAACACACACAGACACTCACTCACACACAGACCTATAACATCTGATGATGTCTCCCAACAGTTATGCATGAGAATGGGGCCAGTCAGGGCGCGCTTTTGGTCTGCGCTGCTCAGTTTAGAAACCGCTCCTTCACTTGTATCTTAGGCCTTATTGAAGTATGATATCTTCAATGTGTTTGACTTTTATCCTTGAAAGATTTGAGCAGGCACACTGTTACCATGGCAGATGAATCTTTAGCCATATCACTTCACTAACTTCAGAAGAAAACATTGTCATCACTCTGTAGCCTGGGTCATGATTCAGAGCATCAGCCTAAACAGCAATGATGCACGCGACTGTGCTAAGCTAGTATGATGTGTGGGACTACCCGATTGTTAGTATTATTAAAACAGGTTGTCTTATATAGATCATTATCTCTTTTTCAAGAGAGACACATGTGCAAAAATAGAGACAGCTACATAATAAAAGGACATTAAAAAAAATAAGAAAAAACGTGCAAGAATAGCTGCAAATAGACAAATACAACCCTTTGAAATGTTTCAGTGAAACCAGAGAAAGCAGCACATTCCCTTTGTGACACCCCATTTATAAACAGTAAAATATTTTAAATCCAGTTTTTCCAAGTTTCAGTGTGAATGAGAGGTACAGCTAATGCTAAAAAGTCCAGCGACCCGACGTTGCAAGTACTCTGTTTATATTCAGTCACGGAGCGGGAGTAAGCAGGCAATCTTTGCAGCAGAGCTGTGTAAATAAACATCTTGTGCTGCTCTCTTCAATTTGCTAAGGAGCACCATGCCACATTTTCATTTAACGTACAGTGCTACACCTTGCTATTGCCTTCAGAACTTCAAATATTCAGCAAGGTGCTGGAAACATTCCTCGGAGATTTTTAGTCCATGTTGATCTGACAGCCTCAAACAGGTGCTGCAGATTTGTCGGCTTCACATCCCAAAAGTGCTCTATTGGACTGAGGTCTGATGACTGTGGAGGCCATTTGAGTATAGTGAACTATACACATCACCACCCTCAGATTATCTGAGGGTGGTGATGTGGCACGTTATCCAGCTGGAAGCAGCCATCAGAAAATAGGTACGCTGTGATGATAAAGGGAAGAACATGGCCAGCAACAATACTCGGGTAGCCTGCAGTTAAACAATCCACAGTTGGTATTAAAATGTGTGCCAGGAAAATATCCCCCGCATCATTACACCACCAGCCTGAGCCATTAATACAAGACAGGATGGATCCATGCTTTAATGCTGTCAAATTTGAACCCTACCATCTGAATGTTGCACTAGTTTTCTGTTATTATCTGACAGGAGCAACACCCGGAGTGGTCTTCTGACGCTGTAGCCCAACTGCTTCAAGATTCAACGTGTTGTGCTTTCAACTATGCTCCTGAGGTATTGTTACTTTACTGTCAGCTTGAAGCTGTCTGGCCATTCTCCACTGACCTCTGGCATCAACCAAGACATTTCTGCAGCTCACTGGATATTTTCTCTTTTCCAGATCATTCTCTGTAAACCCCTGAGATGGTTGTGTGGGAAACTCGCCAGAGACTTTGTTGTTGCTGAGAGAAAGCTGAAAACTCTAATTGTCACAATAGTGCTAAGTATTGACAAATTCAAAATCATGGGCAACCTGACAGGTTGTGGAGATGAAAGGACTTCATTTTTGTGATCACAAAATATTGGGGAAGAACCGGTGCAGGAGTTAAACATGCTAAATTGGGGAGCCTGGGATGTTCAGACACCCTTTACTGGAAAACTGAATGTTTTCCTCTTCAGTTTTTAATTTTAAATATAACTATGAGACTAATAATACAACTGAAAACACGGGTGCTGTTTAAAGACAAAGTATTTCAATTGGGACTGCAATGTTCAATTGATTTGATTTGTCACAAATGTCTGTATCATAGTTACAAACATGTAAATCTGACACACATTTTGATGCCAAAGTACTTAATGTTTAGATAGTCACAGTAATGTTTATGATAATCTGGTTCTATTCATGTAAAACAGCTGCCATGATGTAATTTTGTATAAATTAGAGCTTTATTAGGGAGAAAAGTAACATAATTGCAACAAACCCTTTGATAAAATGTTCAATAAGTCCCCCCCATGGTTTCCCTTGTGCCACCCCACTGAAAAATCCTAGAATCGCCCCTGGATTTAAGCTCTTTGCCTCGTGTTTGCAGATGTCTTGGCAGCAACAGTTTAGAGCGGCCCTGAACACGAACCCTCCGCGCACACAGCTAATCATTCCTCCGTCTGCAAAACCGTGCGCTAAATATTCGCACGCTTCACTCACTCTCTGCGAGACGATCTCAAACTAAGATCTGGCACCTTCCTTCGCCTGTCTTAACACACGCTTTAGAATTGCTGCCCTGCAAATGTGAACCATCTGTGCTCCCACGAAGCAACAAAAGGCGCGTTAATGAGAAAATGGTAAATCGGCTGAGATGCGTGTTGGTGGTATTCCTGCTGTAGCAAAGAGAGAGAGAGAGAGAGAGAGAGAGAGAGAGAGAGAGAGAGAGAGAGAGCATGCAGTTGTGTTCATTAAACTTTTTTCTTTCTTTTATTTAACTAAGCTTGTTTCATGAGTGACTGCTCAGCTCTGCCTGATCCGTGCTGCAAGAGAGAGAGTTGAAATGTTCGGGCTTCCCTGGGGATTCCGTGGGAAGGAAATCTTGCCGTCTGCTTTGTCCATATTCCAGATCTCAGACCCCCGGTGAATAAGGGGGCGCGCAAAAACTCGGTCAAAGGGTTTCTCAATCTCCGTCACTGCACGCCGTGTGTGTCTCATTACCTGCGTGCACGCGCAGATCTCTTCAGGATAGCTTGCGCACATCTGGTTTTGGCGGGGTCGCAGAGTTGCGGGGGAGGGACTTTGAGTGTGTGAGTGTGCAATCATGCTCAGCGTCTGAACTCCGTAATTCGCAGCAGATGACCACTTGGGGAGATGTAGGCTTTACTTGGGGAGGTGGCTGTTTCCTCGGACAGCATCAGAGCGCATTGGGCAAATTCACCGCGCACCATAGATGATGCTGCTCAGCGATGGCGCCGTGCCTTTGAAGTGTACACTTTACAGAGCAATATGGAAGAGTCCAGCGTGACAGAGGAGAAGGGCGACTGCACCTGAAACACACAAAGCGAATGCCGCTTCAGTTCCTGGCTGTGCCGGTCGCGCTGTGGGAATGGATACCAGCAGTTTCCTCCCGGGGATTTGCTTTGTCCTGCTGTCGCTTAATGGGTTTCTGTCCTCCTCGCTGGCGACGGGCTTTTGCCCAAACCGCTGCGACTGTCAGCATTCGCATCACCTCATGTGCACCAATCGGGGATTGCGCACTGTGCCCAAACCCGGTGCGCAGATGCCCGAAGAAGTGCGGATTTTCAGCCTTGGGGGCAACTTCATCTCTAACATCTCCGCCTTTGACTTCACACGGTACAGTAACCTCGAACGGTTAAATCTGCAGTACAATCAAATAAGAGTTATTCACTCCAAAGCATTCGAGAAACTTCCCAAGTTGGAAGAGCTGTACTTGGGACATAATCTTTTAACAGCTTTACCCGCAGGAAGTTTGCAGCCCCTAAAGAAATTGACCATTCTCTATGGAAACAACAATGCAATTAAGAAAATCACACCAGGGCTGTTTACCAATCTGGATAATCTTATCAAATTGCGCCTGGATGGCAACTCACTAGAAGTTCTGCAGGACTCTGTTTTTAAGAATTTGATCAAGCTACATTATCTTCACCTGGAATCCAACAAACTGCAGCACATTCACAGAAATGCTTTCTCTAAACTGACCAGCCTACGCTTTTTA
Source organism: Pelvicachromis taeniatus (assembly GCA_015108175.1). Taxonomy (NCBI): domain Eukaryota; kingdom Metazoa; phylum Chordata; class Actinopteri; order Cichliformes; family Cichlidae; genus Pelvicachromis; species Pelvicachromis taeniatus. Next base: position 10,991 of record VURO01020175.1, read on the forward strand.
AACTTGGCCCACAACAAGCAGTCAGCTGTGCGCAATGTCCTCACTTTCTCTCAACTCAAAGCTTTGACGACGTTGCTGCTGTCTGAGAATGAAATTTGTCATATTGGCAATCATGTCTTCCAAAACCTGAAAAAGTTGTCCAAGCTTTCCCTCAGCAACAACAAAATCTCCCAAATGGACAGTGGTGCTCTGAGGGGCCTGTCGAGCCTCACAGAGCTTCTGATTGATGGCAACGAGCTGGTGGAAATTCCTGCCGGCCTCCTCGACCCCCTGGAGCGTGTCGAGGACCTGGACTTCAGCCGCAACCGGATATCCAGCGTGGACTCTCTGGCTTTTTCGAGACTTAAACACCTAAGGGTGTTGAAGCTGAAGGACAATTTTCTCACAAGTCTGTCTGGGGACATGTTTGCCCTCAACAGCGCACTTTACGACTTGGATCTCCAAGGCAACAACTGGACGTGTGACTGTCGCCTGGAGGAGCTGAGAAAATGGATTGCTGCTGCGCATTCTGAGGGCAAATTGCTGACTGTGTTTGTGCAGTGTCATTACCCAGCAACTCTGAGGGGAAAATATCTGGACTATGTGAACAGCTCCCAGCTGCAGCCCCTTGGGAACTGGACTCACTTGTGTAGGAGTCAAGCCAGGCCTGAGGAGAGCAGGGCAGGGACAGTACTAGTGAAGCTGGGGGGCACTGAGAGAGGAGAGGAAGATTCACAGTTGCCACAGGATGGAGAGAGGGCAGGTCAAGATGCTCAGAAAGGTGTGAGAAAGAGAGGGGAAGTGGAAGAAATAGGACAATTAAGACCAGGGAACAGGGGTGGAGTCATGGTGTGGAAAAATGGAGAGAAGAGGAAAAAACAGGGAAAGGAACAGGTGGGGATCCAAGGAGACCAAGGAGGTCCAGAGGTGGCAGAACCTTCTTTCCTGGACAGAAGGAAACCAAAGAAGCAGCCACGGCCTGCTGCAGAGGCAGCTGGGAAACGCATTAAGGGGAGACCCAGGTCAAAAGTTATTTTCAGGCCCAGTCCATCAGCCACAATGAGCCAAGCAAGCATCGGGCTCACCACCACTGTTTCTGCTCACTCAGGAGAGCACTTAGATCTCCTTAGGTCAGATCAGGATGACGCCCTACCTGTAATCACAGACCCTTGTGTTTTCAACCGCCATTTCATCACTAATGTGTCCGTGGATCACGTCACATCTAGTACCGTCACTGTGTACTGGACCACCAGGGATCATCATCGCCATACACCAGGGCCCGGGCCAGGCCTTGATGAAGTCCACTACCGGGTTCTGTTTGACAGGTTTGGCACCCAGGATCGTTTTCCCCGCTACGTTTACGCCCACAGCACGGCTCGCTCCGTAACCCTCCGAGAGCTCAGCTCAGATGTGACCTACATGGTCTGCGTGGAGGGCGTGGTCGGAGGATCTGTGTGTCAGGTCGCGCCGCGCGACCACTGCGTGGGGCTGGTCACCCTATCCGAGGGAAATGGCCGTGGAGCCACACTGACCTCTGACCTCCAGCTGGTGACGGTGGCGATGCTCGCCGGGAATGCCGTGCTGCTGCTGGTCATCGGCGGGGTGTGGCTGGGGAGAAGTCTGAGGAGAAAGTTGCAGAGGAGGAAGTCAGCTGTGCACGTGCGCCACATGTACTCCACCAGGCGACCATTTCGCACCGCGATGGCCACGGCGTCCGTCTCCACCGACTTCACCAGCTACCAAAGCAGCCGGCCAGCACGGCTCGCACCGCTAGAGGAGGGGGACCTCATGGAGTTCCCCTGCGACCGCTTTCTGGACAGCAGCAGTGTTCGCAGAGACAGCGAAATGCAGAGATTCTCTGACTAGAACCATTAAAACTCCAAATGAGTTAAAAAAAAATGTTGACACTGAAAAATAAACAGGAATTACTTCATGTTTGTACCTGTTATTTAGCCTTTTTAACACAAACTCCTCACAGCTGAGCTCATGAGACACAGGAGGAAGTCCAATCCCTCTGACTTCGCCCCCTCCCACTTTGGACCCTTCCTCTTTAATTTCATTGCATCTGTGAATCTACATGTGTTGTTTGTTTGTTTGTTTGTTTGTTTGTTTTTTTGCGTGTACGTGAATGATGTACCACTGATTTCAACTATGGTGCTAATATTCAGTCTGCAGACATCATATTGTCTCCTATTTGTACAGTATGTAACGATGGCTGCTGTGTGGCAGAAAAATCTCCTGTTTTGTTCCACATCTATTGTGTTTTATACTTTTATAAGGAACTTTGTATCATTTTGAATTACATGACAAAGTAAAAATCCCCAACAATGTGACTGATTTGTCATTTGAGTGTGTGTGTTATTGTATCTGCGGGTACTAAGACCCAGACTGTATATAAGACTGGGGACAAGAGCAGCAACAGAACATTAAAGAAGTGAGTGAGCTGCGTGCGTGTCAAGATGAGGTCTGGCAATAGTTAGGCAGTCCCTTTGTTTGAGTCTACAGGGTGGAGTGCCTCCTACATTTAGTACAAATCATACACAGACACAATTGACAATTGCCTGCACACAAACGTTTCATAGCATCAGACAGCCAAGATTTTAGACTTTTCTTGGTTTGTGACAGCTGAACTTAAAGGGACAGTTCACGGCAAACTCAAAATTGCATATTTTTCCATATTAGTCTTGCTTTTTTGTTTATTTGTGTTTTAGTCCCTGTAGGTTGTTTTTTGGTGTGAGTTGCCAGTTTTGGAAAGATATCTTCCTTCCCTTGAATATAATGGAAGCGAATATGTATGGCAGGCATATGTTTAGACACAAGATTTGGGAAAATCTGTACAGATATTACAATAACAGATAACTTCTTAGAAGGAGCTGACTCACAGTGTTGCAGACCTCCAGAGTTGCAAACATGTCCATGAATGCCTCATCAGGCAAGTTGTAGTAAAACATTTTTATAAGATACTGAAGCTTCCTTCACCTTCTTTCCTTTCTATTTTAATTTTATTTCAGCTAGTTTCCAAGTTCACAAAATCATTTCACTTAGCTTTAATTTCTTTCAAAAGGCCAGGTTTTATTTTAATTTTGGTTAACTCAACGTTTTAGTTTCAGTTAACTATAATAACCATGGAGGTAGCGTCTGAGGGAGGACATCGTGCCTCTTGTCATGTAAAGATGCATGCATAAGGACCCCACAATGAGGCTTGTGGTTATATTTGAGTAACCAGGTCATAAATCCTCAAAAGAGTTTATTAAAATCTTTTTGGGGGAGGACTTTAAGCATCGCAAGAAAAGTATTGCTTACTTTGACTATTTTCAAGAGAAGCCAGTCGTGTCTGTCGCTGATATTTCTGGTTCACTCACATCAAAGCGATTTAGAGCTATGAAGAACAATAGGTTACATTTCGGGAGAGCTATCCTTTGAAGTCTTGTTAGTAGTTATCCAGGATCTCAGCAGACTTTAAGCGAGAGGTGGTACACCCTGCACAAGTAGTCAGGCCATCACAGGGCTGACCTTCACATCTTCACGGGGAGAACATGCAGTAAGTTCATCTTAAGTGTCTGCGTATGGGATAAGACAGAAACAATCCTGGTCACACTTTGATGACTCCTCTTATTTTTGCTCTCACTAATAAAAACAGTCACTAGATGGCAGGATAGACCACACTGTAAGTACAGAACCACGTCTCACTGCGCACAGCCACCAGCTGACCAAAATTAAACACAAACAAATATGAATCTGACAGATTTGATGTCGTAAAAACATATTTCAATGATTCACAAAAAGATACCAGAATAAGATTTTTTTATTTTCGCATTAGGCTTACAGCGATTGTCAACGTCTTTACAGTACAAAAAGTGTAACTTCTGTGTAAATTAAATTAAACTAGCAGGGACTGAGACATGACGGGTAGTTTATAGTTACTTAGTGACTCAGGGCAGTCACAAAAAAGTGCCTTAAAGAAAATACTGTTTTGCAGGTTCAATTAATTAATATTTACAAATGAAATTTGAAATCTTAGGATAAAATGTTTATCTTATAATTTGAGTTACCTGTAGAAAAAACACCCAAAACAACAAAAACTTTGTTGCGTTATTTAAGGTAAGCTGCCTCTGCTCAAAAATGGAAAAAGGTGCACTTGCAGCTGCCCAGTCAAAATAAACAAAAAAAACCCCATTACAGTCTTTTTTTTTTTCTAAATTAGTGCAAGATATGCCAGAGAATGGTACTAAAAAGATGTGTCAAGACTGTGTATGTGCATAGCGAGTAGGTAGGAGGCAATGTTAGGCTCATGTCAAAAGAAAACAGACATTATCTGATTAAACACAGGATCCAGTTGCCCTGTAAAAATCACAGTTTTAACAAGGCTTTCAGAAAGGGCATTTTATGCACCTGTTTAGAGACAGGAAGCGTCAGATCTCTCAGTACGTGTTTCTGATCTTCACACAGAAAATCTGATGATCGTGTTGAGAAATACCTCAAGCGTTCACGTGGATTTATAAATTCTTCCCATCCAGTACGGGATTTCACCTATACGTTGCAGGTTAGTGTCCGGGCTGGAAGTCGTGCCCCGAATCGCCTCCAGATGCCGAGGAAGTGGAGATGCTGTTATGCTGGATGGCTTGCAGATGAGACCCAGGACCTGCAGGGGTGGGACATCCTCCTGGGCTCACCCCTGCAGCTGGACATAGAGACAGCTGTCAAAGTCACTTATAAAGTGCTCACTGTCTGCTTTTTGGTGTTGGAGATTGTAGGCATGTGCATTTCATTTGGCATGTTCAAATAAAAAACCACGGCATTTGAGATTAATTGAAAATAGCTCCTTTATTTTAACAATTGAATACTGTACATACATGTAAAAAGAACAGTAGAAATATATGAATATGAAATGTGCCAATATTGCATCTCTCTTTGTTCTATGAAACTCTTGACACACATGTCTTTGTTTGCTTAGGCCACAGCGTTTCACGTTTTAAATATCTTTCGTTACAGGTCAGTTTCAGTCACTGTTTGACATAAACCTGAAGCTGCCTGTGGAGTGCAAGAAAGGCAACTTGTTCCCTGCTAGCTTCATGCAAGGCAAAACAATGCTAGTAGCACGGTACTACAAGTTATTTCAAATACCATTGTGGCGTGGTTCATTAAAACAGAATGACAAACTTGATATTCCTTTAAATTAAATCAAGAGTGCAGCGCTTTTCCCCCTGATCTCTTCAAAAGTGCATTGCTAATTTTTTGGACGCAGTGGGGTTTTATTTAGCACTGTAAGACACAGTTTAAAGTGGACCTATTGTGCTCATTTTGCATGATAATCCCAGTTTCTCTTATCCTTTGCCTTTGAGCAGCGCCTCAGTTCATCAACTGTCAAGCTGTCAGCTTTCTGAAACAACTGTTCTGCCCCCCTGGTAAAACACAAGATTTGAAAAGCAGGTTGGGTGGGGCTTCTGTGCTCACATCCATGGCTGCATAGCTGAGATAAATCCACGTAAGGATATCCCCTCTTTTTGACATCATACAGATCCATGTCCACGAGGAAAAAAACAAACTTTTTGCTCACATGTACATACATAAAAACTGGAACCAGTTTTAATAACAGTGCGTATATATGACAGAAAATAGGAAAAAGCATAATAGGTCCACTTTAAGGTCCCCGGTGTGTGGTGCAGTGGTTCTCAAAGTGGGACCACCAGGTGTCTGCATCCAAAAGTCAAGGGGCAAATAATTTGCAAAGAAGTAATTTTATCATAAAAAGTGCATATTTACAGATGGGGACATTTACTCCTTCCTGTGTTATCTTTGGGCTGATAGAAGCTCGCCATCAGATGTGATTGTGACACATCCCGTCAGTCTATCATCAGCTATCACACTTTTCTCAGGGTGTAATTAACCAATCCAGCTGTTGGGCTGCTTGTCTTTTTAACATGCGGGCTAGCAAGTAGCTTTAATTATCTATATTAAGTCCCAGGTATTGCTACATTTAAATCACAAAATATGAGGGATTACTTAGGACATTTTCTACCTTTTTAGGGGTTTTTGGCCCCCCGGTGTCATAATCGAGTGCGTGTGTAACCATGGGGAAAATCCCTTCAGCACAAGGTTTAATGTGTGAATTACACCCTTAGTGGTGGATGGAGATGACTGGTGTCAGGCATCTGGAAAAGCTGGTGAGATTTCTACACAGGGTTGCAGGGAAGGGGGTTTTTACTCACTGGGGTACCCCTGTGCCTCCCTCTGCCGAGCAGTGACAGGACAGTCCTTGTGGGTGAGGAGAATCTGCTTGAGCTGACCCACCTCCGATCTCAGTGACGTCACCTCGTTCTGGGAACAAACAAAGAGAAATGGTAAGCACTCTCGGAGTGTAGGCTGTGTTGATGCGAAAGATCGTGTCTTGTGCACAGGGCACATCCCACCTGTAGCTGAAGGTTTGTGTGCGTCAGCTCTTCAGCTTTCTTCTCCAGCGACGACACCCACAGCTTCCTCTTCTGTCGGCAGCGGGTGGCTGCGGCCCGGTTACGTTCCAGAAACTTCTGCCTTCGCTCATCGGGGTCCTGCTCTACTGTCCTCCTTCGACGGTTTCCGCCTCCACCTACACCTCCTGCTCCACCTCCGCTGCAGCTACTGCCTGCCTGCACTCCATGAGTGTGAGATGGCTGGGAAGGCTGCATCTGCTGTGCAACTGGTGATAACTACACAACAAAGACAACAACTTTTTCAAGTAACTGTGCTTGAATACACAAACCACCTAGTCGTCACTAAATATAAAGCATTATACCTGTGCGGGAGCAGACAGTGGAGGTGCAGGCGGTGAGCCCGGGTGTAAGTGTGAAGGCGGTGATTGGTGAGCCTGAGCGTGAGGTGGTAAATTCCCTGCCTGGTGCAGCTGGTGGGTCTGGGTGCTTCCAAGGTGCTGTGGGTGGGGAGCATGGCACCGCTGTTGGTAGGTAAGAGACACAGGTGGAAGGTGTGGGTGATGAGGCTGAGGATGATGATGATGATGGGGATGGTGGTGGTGCTGCTGCTGCTGTTGTTGTTGTTGTAATGGAGATGTCTGGTGATGCTGTGGCATCATCTCTATTATGTGACCCATGGGTGGCGCATTGTTATTGATGGTGATCATTCCTGGGTGGTGCTGTTGGTAATGGTGGCCCAGTGTCTGCTTGGATCTCTGAGCAGAAATAGATAATAAACAAAAAAAGAGAAGCTAATTAATCATGTGATGCTATTAAAAAGTAAATTTATCATCACCTCTACGTGCAATGATTTAGAAATCTGAAGAGATCTAACTGCTATCCACTCAGCCTGTAGAACTGTGTTCAGAGGATAATAACTATAGCCATCCTACTAGCAACTCATCCATCCATCCATTCTCAGCCGCTACATGAATTCATCTGAGGAAGATTTTCCATTTCTTCTACATGTTGGATTATAAAGATATTTATTTACCTCTGACATGGTCATTATGTTACAGAAAGCTCAGAAGCCTATAACCACATGGAAAGGCCTCGAATTTAAAAGTGGAGAAGGTTGTAAAACTGCAGTTCCTCAAATGACCACACGAGGCTGGCTTGCACAGTGAGTCAATCCCAACCGACAACTATTCAATTCAGTTAAATTGTATTTATATAGCGCCAAATCCCAACAACAGTTTCCTCAAAGTGCTTCATACTGTAAGCTAAAAACCCTAGAATAATTCAAAGAAAAAGATCAGATGACATCCTATGAGCAACCACTTTGGTGACAGTGGGAATGTAAAACTCCCTTTTAACAGGAAGAAACTAGCAGAAACAGACTCAGGGAGGAGTGGCCATCTACTGTGACCAGTTGGGGGTGAGGGGAGGAAGACAGGACAAAAAAACACTGTGGAGGAGAACTAGAGATGAATAAAAACTCATGATTAAATGCAGAGTGTGTGAAAACACAGAGCGAATGAAAAAAGGAACGGTGAAGAAGAAACAGTGCATCATGGGAAGTCCCCAGCAGCCTAGAGCTATTGCAGTGTAACTAAAGCAGGATTCAGGTCACCTGATCCATGCTGCATCAAAAAGAAAAGATGACTATGTTAAAATGCCCAACTTAACAGCATTAAAAAGCAAGTTTAAACTCTCTTCATAGCAATTGCATGCTGGTTTCATTTCTTTGTAATTCTTCTAATTACACTTTTAAAGTTAAATTGCCAGTCTGGTCACCAGTCATTGAACTGGACCTCTAGATTGAGCATTTTTAGTGGAATTATTGATTGTTGTGTGGTTAATTATACAAACAAGCAATTCAACAAGCGAGTGCTTCCACTTTGTTGGGTGAGGATTTATTTTTTTGTATTTTATTAGTACCGGTACGTGGAAAAATTAATAATGCTTCTGTAAAATTAAAATGATAAGATGCTTTTATCAGGTGTTATCAGTGCATAAACACTACAAGTTGATCATTTTAGCCCTTTGGTGTGTAGCTGCTAGGCAATATGATGACATCATAATATCTGAGCTAGATAAGAACCACAGAAAGTATGAAAGATGGACGTAGCTACCCTGACGTCACACACTGCTTTGAGGTCCTGCTTTGAAGCCTCAAGATGGCGACGGTGTTTTGCTTGTGAAGAATGGATGTGACAAAGAGGGGGGCGGGTCCGACTATTGGCTACTGACTTGTGATTGTCAGTTCAATAGTCAATGTGGTCTCAAGCCACAGGTTATACACCATTTTGAACCATAGTATGATCAAGATTTATGAAGCAGACCTCATTATTTTTATTATCTGTATGACGCATAAACTGGTTCTATAAACTCAACAGGGAAATGTTTACAAAGGTCAAGCGAGACAGCTGTTTTTTCCATAGGCTTCTATAGGGCTAGGTCTATTTTTCATCCGGTGCCCTTCAGATAGAATGTAGGTTTAAGGCACTTCCATACTTGCTTGAAATTCCTACGTCTGATTTTATATATTATAGTAAGAAAATTACATTTTAGTGGCCATCTGTGTCTGTGCAGTTCACCCACACAGCATATGGATACAGCCTTCTAAGAACTGAGGAGGCCAACTTTTTTTCCCCAAATATGGTAACTTCAGACTCCAAACTAAAAAAAAAAAAAATGTGGCTACAGTCAAAAGATTTAAGCTAATGAGTCATAGTGTCCAGTCTATGGTTTATCCTTAACGCCTGCTAAATTAGTAACAGCAGGTTATCTCTGAATCAACGGACCACTTCGAGCCGCGTCCAGAGGTACTGTACCTCGATGCAAACAATATCTGACGGTCAAACCCTCCTTCTTTTCCATCCTCGCCACTTCTCACCGTCCACAACTGCGAAGACAACTGTTGATGAGACGGATAACGTGTTCCAATAAATGCTGCCGTCTGCAGCTTGATACCTTCACACTTTATCATTCCCACGTATCATCTGACTAAACAGACTGTACGAGCTAAATTAAACCTCATCTCACCTTTCTCCAACACTCAGCAGAGAAAAGCAAGAGAGGGAGAGGTCATGTTTGGAGCATGACATCACCCCCCCCCCCCATTCCAGTCCCTCCCTGGCAATACTGTTATCTGCTCCCTGTTACACAATATTTCTTTAAGAGAAGAAGCAGATTTTTCTCTCTCTCTTTCTCTCTCTCTCTCTTCACCATTCAGTGAAGTAAAAAGAGAGCACATTTAACTGGTGCCAAGGATGAGGTCATTGAGCTGTCTGTGCCAGCTTTACCAGCCAGCCAGGCTGCCAGTCATACACACACGCACAGCCCACCCCACACACACACACACACACACACACACACACACACACACACACACTAAATAGAGCGGGACACGAGTCCTTCAGTTGTGTTTACTAGATAGAAACACCCTGACACTGAGGCCGGCGATTACATCATGGGTCTCCTTGGCTTGGATGACACACCACGTTGATATTTCTGTCTGAAGGGATCAGTGAATGAAGACACAAAACTGTACATGAAACACTGATCCACTTGTCAAATGTTTACTTTTCCACTTGAGCTGAGTGTAGCGTTACTGTACAACAGAGGCATGCTAACACACTTTCTGAGCTTTTAAAGAAGCTTCAAAAAAGACAAATCTTCCTGATCACCAATACAAGTCTTTAGATTTATACTACAAGCCACACTCACCTGTGGCACACACACACACACACACACACACATACATGCAGCACTTTATTCTGTGTACTTTAGGAACTTCACCTATCTCACATACACTCGCACACTAGTGGGTGCACTGGGGGGATAAGTAAGCCGGACTGAACCACTGACAAACCAATTTGTAGATGACTCATTCACCTCCTTGAGTCCACTGAGAATGCATTTTGGTGAATGTTACAAACCTGACAAAATTTTGTCAAAGTGTTGTTTGAGGGTTAGGATTCTGCATCAGGGTTAAGCTCTAAAGTAAGGAGTTGGTTTAGTTATAAAAGCTAAGGTAAGGTATGAATGTAGTGGGTCAGTGGGTATCCGTGTGTGTGCGCGCGTGTGTGTGTGTGAGAGTGTAAGAAAAGAGGGTCAGAAGTGAACCTGCCACCTGAGTGGCTCCGCAATCTGAAACCACTTTTCAGTTGCCACTCTGTATGCGAGCTCCTCCACAAGAAGCCACAACGTGCGTCTATGCCTGTGTGTGTTTCTGTGTGTGGGGTTATTTCACAGTTTTCCCTTTTAAAGTCACTTTTGATAGCAAAATATGCTTAACTATTAATTCCTGATGCAGGTGAAAAGAGGAGATGTAAAATTTACAAGTGAAAATATCGCACGCTTGTTGATGAAAGGGAAATAAAACAACTGAGAAAGCCACGGGGAAGCATGTAGATTGTGACTTCCTGTGGTCCTGTGTGTGTGTGTGTGTGTGTCTGTGTGTGTTTGGGGGTAGAGTTACATTCTATTTCCTGTCTGTCCTGATTAGAAAGGACTATGGCAAAGGCAGAAGGTGAGGCTGGGTGTTACATAACACTATGAATTTGTCTTTACTAAAAAATCACCCACATTTTGAGCCACCTATAGAACAGATTAAAATAAAATGCTACCATTTGTCATTGCACGAGTGTACAATGAAATTTGGAGCAGTGCATACAGGTAAGACAAAAAAATATACAAAAACATACATATCAATATAAAAAGATCAGAATATGAGATCAGTATAAATTAAAATACACAAACGCAATATTACTAAAGTCTATTTCACAGACTTTAGTAATATTGCACCGGATGTTCGGAGTGGTGATGGCACACAGTATTATGAGCTGGAGCATGATAGTAAATGGTATATATAATGGACATCTCTATTCTAATTGAGCTTACTATAAGCCTCAGTCACCCAATCACAGACATTCATACAGCACTTCAGTTTACACCTAAGTGCCTTGTCTAACAATAAAACACACAGAGTCCAGCGGGGGTTCAGAATCCTGCCAAAGAAGGAGTCTAAGTGCAGACTGGAACAACCATCACTGAACCTCCAACCTTCCCATTGTTAGCTTACTATAAACCTCACTCTACCTCCTGAACCACAGACACCCAAAAAATTAGTATAAGATATGGTATGCTGGGAGTTGATATAACATGCAGAAATCCACTCTTCATAAACAGCTGTGGTGTAATGCATTTATGCAATGCTTTATTAGCTCAAATACTGGAAATAGTGGGAGAATTAGTCAAACTGACTGATGATCACCTACCTGTGGTGAAGAACAGGAGGGGTTGTGTACAGGAGCCGGTATACCCATTGCACAAGACATCTGCTTCTCTATCTGAAGAAGAAACAGTCGACACAAAAATAATCTTTCAGCTGCGACAAAGGGAAGCAGCAGCTTGTGTGCACATAAACCTCAAGTATAAAGAGTTCCCCCGAAGGTCACATCCATCTGGAGTTTTGACATTTTGATTAATTTATCCACAAAAGTGAATTTTCCTGTCTTGGGTCCACTATACCTGCATCTATAAATCATCAGGCATGCGTGTTTGAATGTGTGGGAGTCTGAACATGACAAACACCATCCCCTTCCATACTTACAGTCATGTGCTGAGCAGATGCCCCTTGCATGGCGGGGTCTGGCAGGGTGCCAGGTAAGGAGGCTGGCAGAGGCTGCCTGTGTCTGTTCCGCATGTGAAGGAGGCACGACAGTGGCCCGGGAACCGGCCTGTGGAGAGCCAAAGAGGGAGAGAGCCAGTTGGGTCATGCTAGGGAGCCATCCACAGCCAAAGTTTCATAAAACCAGGTTCAGAGAGAGGTGCAAGTTGAAACATTTAGCTGTGTCTTAATGGTAGATGGAGGTGAAATAGGAATGGTCATTAGGTCTTATTTTTCGGGGAAGTTGTATCCATCCATCCATCCATTTGCAGCCGCTTATCCTTTTCAGGGTCGAGGGGGGCGCTGGAGCCTATCCCAGCTGTCTTAGGGCGAGAGGCGGGGTACACCCTGGACAGGTCGCCAGTCTGTCGCAGGGCTAACACACATAGACAGACAACCATTCACTCTCACAGTCACTCCCTATCCCCACAAACTGCATGTTTTTGGACTGTGGAAGGAAGTGGAGTACCCGGTGAGAACCTACGCAAACACGGGGAGAACATGCAAACTCCACACAGAAAGACCCCGGCCTGATGGTGGAATTGAACTCAGGACCTTCTTGCTGTGAAGCAACAGTGCTAACAAAACGTGCGACCCTGCTGCCTGGGGGGAAGTTGTATCCAAAGCTAAAAACAAAAACTGCATATAAAGCCAGTAGAATGGCTTTGTTCTAGGACCTCCCTGCACTTTCATGTGCTAGACCTCTACACGTAACAGAGCTGGTATCAGTGGCAACAGATATGCCACTGAGCTAGGGAAGAGGTGGGTTGTGAAGTGGCTTGCAGATGTGCAGTGACTGTAGGCAGGCTACAGCAGCACTCCCTATGTTTACAAGGGCATCAGCTGATGATGTGGGCTAGCACTGAGATCAGCTGATCTGCTACCACTGCAGGTGAGTGTAACTTTGCCTGAACTGACATCATGTTTGAATTCTACTTACTTCAAGCATTTTTTCAAAAGGAAAAGATAAGTAATGTTAGCTGGCTGGCTTACCTTTGTCTGAGCAATGAGTTGGCACAGTTTTCTAAAGTAAAGCAGGAGTATGTCTTTCTAAAAGCAACGTTTCAGTCGTCCTGTTTATTTCATAGACTTAACAAATTTTACTGGGACTACTTTCTACAGAAGAAATAGTCCCTTATGAAACTGTTGACAGGGTGTTCTGCTTATTGTCCAGAATACTAAGATCTCTAGGCAAAGATGTTGCTGTTGAACTTTTTTGACATGGGGAGTAGCTCAGCCTAAATTCCGCTGAGCCTCATTGTTTTGGGATGGCGGAGAAGTCTCAGGGGCAGATGTGTCAAAACATTGGCAAGCTGGCAAAAAGCCGCCAACCACTAGAAACAAATGTTACGGAGGAGTCTCGGCGAGCCCCTAAACACTCCAATGTAATCAAAAAAGCTTATATTTATGTGTTATCGTATGCCAGGAGAGAGCTGTAAACGGTGAAGCGCTGACAAGATAAAGAGTGATGAAATTTAAAAAATGGAAAGAAAAAAACACGTGGAGAAAAATAACAGCTCGAGAGGGAGGAGCAAAGCCTGCAGATCACAGTGGGGGTGGGGGGGGGAATTCAGAGACCCAGGGTGCCATGTGCTGACCTAACCCCTCTGGCTCTCTGCCAGTCGGACAGCGTGGGCCTGCGTGGCCACGCTGAGGTCATCATCAATGATGTCATCACCAAATCTGGGGGTATGCGACCCTTTTAGAATACAACAAAGCGCAGACAAATCAAAACAGCATTTCCAAACATAACCACAATAGTTCTACCAGGCCAGCCGCCAGACACTCAGACCAGGTCACTATGGAAACCAGTGGTAAACACTTGGGGAAACAGCCAGACGCTGGATCCAGAGTTCACTTAGTAACTCTTAGCGGGTTTCACTGACTAACATGCTGTCTGGACTCAGCTGGCACTGATTTATGCTGCCATAAATGACTGTCAGCTTGCTCCCCACTGTCCTGTCACGTCCTGTCTGAGCCTGGACAGATGTTTGGAGCTTATTATGTCACTGACTCACTTGTGGCACCTTGACTCATCTAATCAACTACAGATTTGACAGAGCCTTTTGTTTGTCTACAGTATGGGTTGCAAGCAGAAACCACTGGCGGGCCAGATGATGGGAGGCGGGAATCAATATTTACTATATTTAGCATAACTACACCCCACAAAACACAAGCAAAAAATATTTTAAAAATCACAACGTGTCCAGTTTGATCTCAGAATATCACACATCTGCTCTCCTGTAGATGAACAGAGAGTCAAAAGAGTCATAAATGCTAAAATTACATCACTGTGACAACTAGGACTGATAGAGAAAATATTACACTAAAAAAAGAAAAACTATGAAAGTGGAAATTTTATCAAGCAAATGTAAAACATTTTAAAACTTATAGAAATATTTGAGCCTAGGCCCGTACAGATGTATTTACAGGTGGGCTGTTTTCATTATACATTTACAATGACAATAAAGGGATCATTTTGTCAGGCCATCGCCGGCCTAGAGAGTAAGTGTGAGTAAACTTTATTTATGCAGGTTTAGGGTTTGGTTTTGGTCCTCAACATTCTAACTAGGCAAATGTTTAGAAACTAGAGGCTGATACCTTTCAAATGAAGTCACATACACATTTTTTTCTGATTCCAGTCTTTCCATTTAAAGCACCACAGCTTAGAGGTTAAACCAATTAAGTTTTTTCAGTTTACACTGAAAAAACAAACAACAGCATTTTCTCTGTCTAGAAACATTCATCGGATTAATGTGGATAATCCACCGGCCTAACTGAAGCGCTTTAGTCCCAATACAGCTATAGGCTTCATGTTGTGCTTATTGCCCAGAATATGAGTACACAGTTTCTGTAAGCAATTAATGCTGACTGAAAAGGATAAGTTTGTTGTATTAGCTGAAAAAAATGTTAAGAGGCAGACAAAGAAAAATTTGAAAATGCAAACAAAAGGTTTTTATTTAATCAAAATATAATTATACGTAAACAGTTCAATGTTCTGTTTTTTTATGTCATTTTTAAGACAAATTGATATACAATTTGTGACAATTTTGTAGGTGAACAAAATTGTCACCTTTCACATGTTTTTATTAACGTGTGAAATTATTCATTTATGTTGCTGCGGCAGGCGGGAGTTCATTTTTCTTTATTTGTGAAATTAGAGATGAAAATTATCTTTATTACATAAAGTGGCAAATAATATTAGTCAGTAAACAATTAAATAAGTACTTGAAAACACTTGTTTTCCTTATCAAACAAAATGCTGTAAATATACAGCAGAATGAACAGCAGAATGCATAATGGACCCTGTATATGCGTATTATGAGAACTTGTGAGGGCGGACTGTTTACTAGGTTTCACAAATCCATAGCCGGACTGTTAGGAGGAGTGGGAGCAGCTGTAGGGAGCTGGTCAGATGAAAGACAGGAACTCCTCTAATCTGTCTGTAGAACTGGGTGATAACCAGGGAGCCAAGGAAGCTGCCCAGGCGCTGAGAGACTCCGGTCTGGTTCTGAGTCTTTGCAGACATACACCAGAGACAGTAGTTGCATGGTAGGGTAGGTACCATCTGACGGACTGAGTGGCTTTTTATGCCGTGGTTCTCTCTTTTGGAGTTACTTTATTCTCTCACTAAATTAACGTTTGATTTTTTTTTTTTCCCCTTTTCCTTCCTCTCACTTCGTTAATGAAGTGATGAATTATGCAGCGGAAACGCCAGCTTGTGAGCGATGGAATGATTTATAATACGTCCTTAACAGGAGGAAAAAGAAAGAATGAGAAAAGGAAATGTGTTTGTGTGTGCAATGCAGGGAAAATGTAAGACAAATATACGTTTGGATGCCTATAGGTGTATGTGTGTGTGTGTGAACTTACTCGGAGTGTGTTAGGGTGGAGGTAGCCTGGGTGATGACTGATCCGGACTGGGATGAGGACAGGGCTTGCTGGGCGGCCAGGCTGCAGCTAGGGGCCATCATGGGGCCATGGGTCTGGGGATGATGCAGTGCATGAGTCTGGGGATGATGCAGCGGTGGTTGGGGATGTGGGTGCTGAGGCTGGGGTGGGTGCTGGAGCTGAAGCTGGGGTTTGAGCTGGTGCTGGCTCATACAGGAGGGCCCATTATGAGAAAGCGACTGTGGGGGAAAAAAAAAAAAGACAAACAGCCGGGACCATTGTAAACTTGTGGGGCAGTAAATGATTGAAGTCATTTACGATCAGAGATTACGGTGCCAGTCAAAGTCCTTTTAGAAGCTAACGCAGACACTTGGCAGCCATCTTGAGATGCGTCAGAGCAGGGTTGTTGTTTTTTTTAGCATTGTCTATATTAACTTTAATTTCAGTGCTCATGGTGAGATTAATATTGCTTATATACACTCACCCGTCAAATGTTTCATCAGTCCCCATCGTATCCTAAAGACCTCATAGTACCATATCACTCCAGCAGTGGTCTCAGACTGCTTGTTTACTTGTGGTTCTTAGTGTACTTAAAAGTAGAATGGGAGGCAGAGCCTTCAGCTTTCAGGCCCCTCTTCCGTGGAACCAGCTCCTAGATACCCTCAGCCACCGACTCTATCTTTAAGATTAGGCTTAAAACTTTCCTTTTTGATAAAGCACATAGTTAGGGTTGGACCAGGTGACCCTCTCATGATGCACTGAGTGTTTCTTCTTCACTCACTACGTGTTTATACACCACTGTGCATTAAATCAGTGGTTATTATTAATCTCTGGCTCTTTTCCACAGCACGTCTTTTGTCGTGTCTCCCTCCCCTCACCCCCAACCACCCCCAATCTGCCCCCCTCTGAACTTAGTTCTGCTGGAGATTTCACCTGTTAAAAGTGTGTTTTCCTTCCCACTGTCATCTAATTATTGGTGTTTTTGCTTATAATTGTAGAGTCTTTACCTTAAAGTGTCTTGAGGTAACTGATGCTGTGATTAGGTGCCATATAAATAACACTGAATTCAGCTGAACTGTCTTCAAGCTTTAAAAAGCTTTTTTCCCCCCTGGTAGCCATACATGATAGTCATACCTGGTAGTCATACTCTCTATACATGCTCTTGCAAAATTCTCTAATATATTTTGATTTAATTGCTTTGAGTGCTACATTTCTCTCTTATAATGCCCATGGTGACAGAGATCGTGTGTGTGCACTTGTTTAGTTGTCTCTGAGTGTGACAACTAGCTGTTTAATTTACAGGGTAGAATGTGATCGCTCGGTGTGTCTTTCCTGCAGCAGGTCGGATATCTGCAGCTGTCTGACCGGGCCTGACTCCCTCACAAACAAGTGTCACTCAAAACACAAACTCTCAGCAGCACCAGGGGACGGATCTGCATTGTGTCTTAATTTGTGCTTCTTTTGGTCTAACGTCACGCTAGAACGTTTGCTTTATTTTAAGTAAAAGAAAATATTAATATTAATGAAAAGACTTGTCAGACTTACCTGCTTCTTGTTCTCCTCCTCTTGTGCTTGAAGAAATTCTTCCTCGATCTCCTTGAAGAGGCCAACCTCTTCGCAGTTCTGCAGAAATCGTGTCGGCGTCGGAGTCTGGTCTAGAGTCATTGCATCCACATGGAAACAAAAAGAAGATTTTTTTTTTTGTTGTTGCTTTTTTAAAAATTTGAAGTACTTGCCAAGAAAGGCTGTTGTTTGAGCTTTTTTTGCTTTCTAAATTAACTGTGGTGCAGGTCGTCATGCGAAGAAGAGGAACGAGTCTCCTCTCAGCTGAGCTCTCCGTCTCTGTCTGATAACATCAGTCTGTCTCTCCCTGAGCCGTCTAAACACATAGGGGTCAGAGGTCACATGAGGGTTTTTGTTTTGACAGGGGAGTTCCTGCAGGAGGCGTGACAGGCTGTAGGATGGAGGTGCAGAGGGAGAGTCTGCAGAGGCCAGATCTCATGCCCGTTGGTTACATCCAGACAGATCTTTGGGGAAAACACAACAACAGCTGTGTTCACCTACAAAATTGTCACAAAAATGAAGCCAAACCATCACAGCATGGCTTCCATGACTTTTGTGATTTCACCTTTCTTGTGTAGTTACACTTTTCTCAGCACCACGGCCTCCACTGGCTATGGGGTAATGCTTTGGTTGTATTCGCTTTGCATTGATTCCTGCACCAAAGGCCAGCTTATACTCATATGTTGCTTCAGTCCGGGCTGAAGATGAGGTGGAAATTCTTCTTGTTTTGGCACTGGGGCTCGTACTTACTCATACTTTCTACAAGCAGCCAAGCCACTGCTTCCTGCTCATGGTCAGTATGTATTCACAGAAATGTTAATGTGGAAGCACAATATTTAAAAACTATGTTTAAATGATCGTCTGGAGGTTGTTTTGACGTTAAAGATACTAATACTACTACTGTAGCCTCAGCAGTTAGTGCATAACACAGAAATGTGAGGTTTGAAAAGTTAATTTAGATGCAGAATCAGCATTTTACAGCCACTCACAATGGGATTAATCTTAATGGGGCATTTGTTTCCCTGGAAATCACTGCAAATGTGTTCGATATATTGTCTCAGTGAAATAAGAAGCACAGCAATAATGAACTGGTGTTACATGCTGGCTTGTTTTGAGAGCAAACCTCTCCTAAATTCTTATTTTTGCCATTGAAACACATTGAAGCTACACACAGACACACAAAACAAGCTAATGAAATTTTCTCTGACTTAGCAGATCTTGAAACAGGAACAGTCCTTATCTTTCCTCTTGTAGGAAAAAAACATCCTTAAAAAAATAGCAAGAGGATGAATTTACAACATCAGTGCTTCTAGCTGCAGAAGGTTTAGCAGTCTTGCTGCTTTTATCGGTCTGTTGCATAGAACTGAATTAGAAGCGATAAAAAAATATATAATTTTTTTAATCACCTTTGGCTTTCTGAATTTTATTTTCAATCCTTATTAATATTTGTGATGTAAATACAGAGCACAGTAATGATTAATATACATCTAAATGATGGGTACGTTTTGCTAAATTAAAACTATGAACTTTAGAAGCACTGAAATACTGTGCTTTACATGGGCCGTGCATGAGACCGGTGCACCTACTCCCCACGTTCTTAAATCAAAGTGTTGTTATCTGTATTTTGGCTCTAATCTGATGGAGTATACTGTACATGCTGCAACACGAGACTATTTGCAGTCTGTCTGAGGGAAGGAAGCCTGTGTCGGGGGGGGGATCTGATTTTATACTGTGCAGCATATCGTCATCTTTTTTTTTTTTTTAATATATATCAAGCACTGATCTTAAAAAGGAGGGCGGTTCACCACAGACATGTGCAGCCAGGCGACACCTGAGCAGAGTGACATCAAGCACGTCTAAGAGGAAGATGCGGTCACTGGGAGACAAGGAAGAAATCTCGGAGAAGCTCATTTTCTTCCTTACCTGTGAACGCTGAATCTGTCTTTATGGAGGGAAACTTGAGGGTCATCTCATGCTTGTGCCTGTGGATGATCAGATGTTCCTCTAACTGGAAGCGCTGCAGCACACCAACACAGGAAGAAAGATGTGAAGGGATGCGTGCAGCTGTGTGACACGCGGGATGATTTTCTCAGTTAAAGCAGCTGATTACCTCTTAAGCTGACTAACAAATCGTGACGCTCTGAGTCTGTTAAGTATTTTAGGGTATTTATCACTTCAGAAACATTTGTATTTACCAGCAACTCCTCCTATATTCTACAGCTTGATTGTTACTCATTTCATTGATGATTAAGTCTGACATCCTGGGTTTTTTTTTTGTCATTACTATTACAGTTTTTGTAATGCCACACATACACAGCATACTACTGACCTGAGAGCAGCCTGGGGCGCCGCACACATAAGGCCTGTCCTGTTTGTCATTCATGTCATACACAAGCCTGCACAAACAGAAGAAATTAGAAGAATTCATTTACCTGAAGTCACAGATCACAACTCAGATGAGCTCACCCATCAGGCAGCCTGAGGTTCCCTGTTTTATGTTTTGTATTTACACGGATAATTCACATACTGTTCACCTATTATCGTGCCTTTATTGTGGAAGCCGTGTGTAATGAGATAGTTGCCACAGATGATGGATGTTTCTTCCTGAGACACAATATTAAGTTGAGGAAAATGATCCCTTTGGTGCCAACGGAGGGGGGGGGTGCAACAGTCTCGGGTTGTGAGAGCACACACTAGGTATTCATTTTTATTAGGACGCGCGCTATAGCGTACAAACTGTGTTTTTTCCAGCCTTTCATTACTCATTAGTAATTACATGTAAACACAAGAAGGGCATCAAAGCCTTCCAGCATTGTGAGCTTTACTTTTCACTTGGAGTGGGGACTAAGTGTAGTGCAATTGTTTCAGGCTACAATTAGGCTTTCATCGGGGTATCAGTTAATAATACTGGTGTGATGAAAGGATAAGTGCTCGCCATGTCTTACATCAAGTTGCTGGGATAAAATTATCAACACAAATGCAGAAGAGAGTCACAGTAATAAACCAGCTTGCAGTGCCAACCCAGGACTGACACAGTCGCCTCTGCTGCGAGGATACTAAGCAATTGTGAATTATTTGAAGTGCTACTTCTGTTGAGCGCAAAGTAAGAAGGCCTTCAATTCCTCAGCCAGGTGACAAGACCTAAGGGTCAACAAATGTTACAGGTGTATCTCTAGGAGGAGATGGTGGTTATGAGAAGCATATTCACAGGTTGCACACTCCCCCACCCGTGTACGCATGAGCCGAGCGCAACGAGAAGACAGCAAAGCGGGTGCTGATGTTATGGGAAAGAGTGAGAGCTGAAGAGACGAGTCAGGAAAGAGAGGGCAAAAGTAAAGGCTTCCATAAGAAGTGGAAAGAAAGTGTGTGTGTATGTGTGTTTGAGTGAGAGGACGGGTGGGGAGGTGGAGAGTGGCATTAGGTTGATGGCGAGGAAAATGGAAAGGGCAAGTGGCAGTGATCGAGAGAGCGAGAGGAAAGCAGGAGGAGGAGGATACAATGAATGGAAGAGAGAAGGAATGAGGGTGGGAGGCTGCGAAGGGAGGGCTGCACTTCAGGCCTATTCGTGACAGGTTTGAACCTGCCTCAGCCCCCATTTTCCAACCCCAGGCAAGTAGAGGTGACTTCATAGGTGTGCGTGTGCGCTTGAAAATAAACCAGTAACTAGGCGATCACAACACAAAATTCAAGCTAGATCAGAGATTGATCAGAGTATTTAAGGAATGGCTTCTCAGCCAATAAAGAAAACAGGTTTATCGGTAGTGTTGTGTATTAGCAGTATGTAACAGTGTGCCACAGTCAGCTGTATAGCTTTACTTGCAGTGTTTCATAAGGTCATATTTTACAGACAAATGTAAAAATTTAAAGGCCAGCATCCAGTTTTTAACCCCTCTGCCCCCTCTTTCAGCTCTTGTACAAGATTAGCAGACTCAGCACATTTCCAGCAAAACCTTCTGTCAGAGCGGGCACTTCAATGCGCAATGACGTCATCGTTAACGGATGAACTCAACAACAGACCAGACAACATACTGTCAGTTTAAGACAGGATTTACGTTGACAAAAAAAAAAAAAGTTTTCCCGCCTCATTCTTTAACTCTCATTGCTCTTCACTCACGTGACTATGATTCACAGGAAAAGACGCGCAACTTTTAATATCACCTGTGAGCGTTAAAGAAATCGTTTTAAAAAGGTGCCAGGTTCAGTTACTCACTACATTTCTTCAAGTCCTCCATATCTGACGGATGAATCATGACAGCAGTAGCCATGGAGCTCATTATGCTCAATTTAAATAGCGGTCTTTGACCAGAAAGTCGTCCGGACGGTCACTGCCTGCGTCTCAAGAACATGACCGGTATTTGTGTGTGTTTGTGTGTGTGTGTTGTCTTTTCCTCCTACCGCTCCGTAAAGGAGCTTGTTCAACTCATAAACAAGCCCGGCACAGCTGTACAGAGAGTGCTGTCACACCCCCCAAATAGACAGGAGCGCTCAACCTTTCCGCTGGGTGATGAGACTTCACCGGGACACCTCGCTAAAAAGTTCCACCGTCAAATTTTCTTTTCTTTTTCTTTTTAAATCGTCAAAAACAATAAATAATAATAATTAAGGTACACGGGCAATTTCGGTCAGCGTCAAGAGAGCGGTTGCCGCGGAGCGAAAAAGTTTTGTGAATGGAAGTAAAAGACTTACCTACAAGTAGAGAGTGGAAGAGCGGCGCTCCAGAGAGGAACCACGTTGGACTGGAGCGAGATTACAATACGTTCTATTTACAGAAGCATTACATCACCCTCCCGGTGACGTCACGTGGGATTCCTGAACTTCTAAATCATTGCGGTCCCGTACGGAGAGAGGGCTTGAGAGGGGCGGGGTTACGACACGGTAAGGGGGACGGGACGGAACAGCAGCAACAGCAGCAGCGTGGTGCTGGACCGGAGTCAGTGACAGACCCACCGGGTAGACACACCAACGGCAACGTGACGGGACACGGGGCAGACCGGGTGGGCGGATGAGACCCAGTTAAGTGTTTTTTTTTTTCCTGTCCCCACTTTTGGTGTGTCTGAAACGGGACGTTCCAGCGTCTGTATCGAGTTTACATGTCTAAATGAGCGAAAGCCTCCGGGTTTTTTCCCCCCTCTTCTCTGAACTTTATTAACGGTATGAGACTATGTGCCTGAAAATAAAGCTGAAATTATGAAATGATTTAAACGAGTATGACATACTGTCATCACCCAAAGCAACATAATAATAATAATAATAACGATGAAG
>VURO01020175.1:33771-44184 GCA_015108175.1 Pelvicachromis taeniatus
AAATACTAGTCTTCCATTTAGAAAGTCAGTGTTAGGGTCCAGACAGTAGCTACTTTCAGCTGCTTTATTCACAAGGGGTTGTCACAACGGGTAGCTCCACATGTTTGAGTTGGCACAGTTTTTACGCCGGATGCCCTCTCTGACCCAAGGCCATAGGGATTTGTGTCCCGTCTTGGGATTCTTTGCTTGAAAGGCGACTGTGCAAAATACTACACTTATACTTAAAAAATATATATATTACATTACAATAATGCGCTTTTTTATTTTATATTAAATATGACAGGTTAAGAACATGGTGATAAACTGCTAGAACTAGTTGAATACTTTGATTTTAAAAATGTGAGAGTTTAAAAAAACCTGTCCAGGTCACATATCTGGTATACCTGGGCATACAGATATAATAATAATAATAAAAATAATACAAGAACTAACACGTGACAATAAAGGTTAATGATGTAATAATAATCCATTATGCACACTTGGAGACAGTGGAAATGAAGAACCATCTTTAAACAGGAAGCGATTGTAAAAATAAAAAATCAATTCAGTTTTATTTATATAGCATGAAGCTGCACAAAGTCAAAAGAGCAGGAAATTACTCTTTCTTGAAATCTTTTTGCAGGTCATCCCACTGACTCAAATATCACTAAAGCTAATGGTTTGATTTAGGCCTGAGATTTAAAGTGAACGTTTAAACTGTATAACGCAAATTAAACATAAGCAACAATCAAATCGAACTCGTTTGTAAAGCATATGTAAACGTGTGTCCCTTACAATAATGACCCGATTAAAACAAAAGTAAAATAATAAACTTGAGAAAACAATAAACAAAAGCAACAGACATATAAATGTGAATACAAGATTTACAGCATTTGAGTAATTCATTGTTGACTCTAAAACACTGCTGTAGATAACGCTTAATATTAGCATCACCTACTGCACACTGGAAGTCATGGTGTTGGTGATATGATGTCCGACGTGATTATCAGGGCAAAGAGTCATACTCTATCTATCCACGGAAGAACAGTTTCAAAAGTTACTCTGAAGAATTGCATGAATCATTTGACAGTTTTTGGCTTTTTAGGATGATGCATTTTTCATACTTATCAGAGAAATTGCCTTAAAAAAAGAGCAACTGTTATTTAAAACAAATACAAAAAATTATCCCATCAAAATGGCATCAAAACAAAAACACAACAAATCATTACCATTAGCTAAACCATGTTTGGTCAGCTTTTTCCGGTGCTTCGGCCAGGCTTGAGCTGAACAGGGGGATTCTTGTTATAGTTAAATTGCAAAATGGGACCAAACCCTACTGACTCATCATCCACCAATCGTTTACGGTATGCAAATTCTCATCACCCTGGCAACAAGTAGAAATAGGAAGTTGTGATGATGTCACTCTGTGTTTTGAGCTCCTCTTCCCCCATGTGAATGTGAGTCACAGAGTTTTGTTTTTCAGCGAAGATAAGGGATGTTTTACAACAGATGTACATGCCCGTGAAGAGTGCACGGGCAGACTAAAAAGTGTATGACGGCAGCCAGGAAGTCTCTGGCTGGTGCCCTGAAGCAGACAATGCCAGTGAGATTACAGCTACCTCCATAACTCAGGGGCTCTACCAGCCATTACCATCTGGCATTTTCACCCCGGCTTGGCTTTTAACAGCCATTCTGGGAGCTTTAGAGAGCTGCCTACTCAGAGCCTGATGTCACCCAGTCTGAAAAAATATGGTGTTTCAGGTTAAAGGTAAAACAAACTTTCTGACCTCCATCTCCACCTAGCTTAATCCTCGCTTTAGCTGCATTACACATCTGGCTCAGCTGGCGAAGTCTATGCATGTCATGCATGGTTGATTTCTGACTATTCCTATTAGGTGCACTTAAAAAATAGCTAACTGGTAACAGATACTTTAAAAAGTATGCAACTTGCAGAGATCTGATTATGTAATGTAGTGAGTTAAATTTACATGCAACCCATCCCTCAGATGCAGAACCACATAGAAACAGAGTGTGTGTGTGCGTGTGCCTGTGTTTCTTCTGTGTGTATTAGGTTTGCAAACTGTGTTGGGCATTGGTCCGTGCACTTGTTGGGCTATTCATTTCCAGCAAAAAATGAAAAAGAAGAAAAAAGAAAGGAGAAAAAAAAGGGTGTCTGGTCATTTCAAATCCCAAACTGTAACCTAAGATTGTGCGCCACCCACAGGCCTCAAAACAGGTGATGTCATGCACCACAAACTCACGCCGTGTATCTCCCCTTCTCCCTTTGCCTTTTAACAACACATGCTACCACTTCTCATTTACGTAATGGTGTTGGGAACTGCGTCACTCTCACTGTTCTGATACACCACGTGTGCGTAATGAGTGTGTTTATCCCGAGTGTGTTTCTGTATGCTTGTGTGTAAGAGAGAACATCTGCGTTGGGCTGATGAAGTCACCGAATTCATGTACTGTACATGTGTGTGTATACGTGTGCACTGGTGACGCAACCGTGTTTTGGCATGTTTGCCAAAGGCTGTTGTAGTGTATTTCATATTTTGTGTTTTAGTTACTGTGTCTCGTTTTGGTTGAGTAGACAGAGAGCGGTCAGAAAAAAAAGCATATCTCCGGGTCTTAAGGTTGTTTGCTGAAGTCACTGGCCAGGTTTATGACAGTCCATTTTAACGCTCGATTAACAGGTCCAACACAGGCCAGCCGGCTCTGGTTAGCCAACCCCAGTGATTTAAGGACATTCTCCTCTCTCTGGGAGCTGCACACAAAGCTACATGGTACTCTTCTCATCACTGAGCCCATTATAGGGTAACATTAATCACTTAACTTTATGGATGTCATAGATTCTGTTGTCAAAGGCTTATCCATGTCATTATACATACACACACGTTGGTCTTTTGAAGCACCTTCAGACAAAAGCGCTGACATGGTTTAGAAACATGTAAGCTGCTGGCTGTAGCCGACGACACGGCAATAAGTGAATCAGTTCCATTAAAGCTAAATCACAAGGCAAGGGAAGTATTTTTATGGCACGTTTTATACGCTTTTTAAAGGGATTACGTACAGCATAAAATACATTAAAAAAAGAAATACAGCACACATTTACGCTAAGCACACTGCTAAAGTAAATACTTGGAGACAGGTATTTACCATTATGAATATATGAAGAAGAAGTCAGCATCTATTCTCTTCGTGAGTTATTCCGGCTCCTTCAGATTCCAGATTCTGTTCACCAGAAGCAAATATGATAGCTGCCATCTGTTCTGTTTTTTTAAATCCCGCAAGACAAAAGTAGTCAATCTTACATATATATCATATATTCAAGAGGTGGTTATTACCTATAATTAGGTAATAATGTATCAATACAAAAGCTGAAAAGAGAACTGCTCAGTGCCTGTGTGTGCACTACTCCATTTTTTGTGTGCATAACAGGCATAGTCTTTATCAGTTAGAAAGACAGTGTAATATACATGTGTAGTACTGTATATAACCCACTATAAGTACTTAGGTTGACCAGGACCCATTAAACTAAATATGTGTAAACAAAGATGTTTGTAAGGGATAATGTGTACCCATTATGCTGAGAGGTAGTTTGAAAATTCGATATCTAGCTTACAAAATAAACACACACAAGCTGATGTTTAAAGGTTTGGCACTGATCATGTGAAGGACAAATGTGCTGTATTTATTAGTGCAATTTGCCCCAATTTCTTAGACGCTAGAGTTTGTTTTTATGATCTTATGTCACTGCGTTGGTAGACTTGTGCATTCTCTTTTTATGCCATAAAAACCTTTAAAACCATAAATATGATTTCAGATGTTGCTCTTTTCTATCTTTGTGTTTCAGCAGGGCAGCACAGGTTAGCAACAAAAAATTGGGTCGGAGGCAACAAAAGGCTGGAAGGAACAATTTGCAACTAATTAGGTTAATTGGCAGCAGGTCAGTAACATCATTGGGTATAAAAAGAACATCTCAAAAGACTTTAAGTATCACATCTTCTGCAGTACATAATACCATCAAAAGATTCAGAGAACTTGGAAAAATCTCTGTGAGTGAGAACGAAGGCTGAAAAATACTGGATGCCCATGATTTTCAGGGCCTTGGGCAAATCACTGCAATGGTTTCAGGAACACTTCCTGAAATTGCGGTCTGTAAACACAGCTTGCTGTGTCATCCATAAATACAAGTTCAAGCTCTATCAGGCAAAGAAAAAGTCATTTGTGAATATGATCCAGAAAAACATGGATATATCCATAGTTTTTTGGACTAAAGAGGAGAGAGACCACCTGCCTTGTTATCAGTGCTCAGAACATGCAGGCTTTTGAACTGCATGTTCAGAGATGCAGTTCAAAAGCCTGCATCTCTGAACATATGGGTGCATTAGTGCCCATGGATTTGCCAGCTAGCACATCTGGAAAGGCACCATTAGTGCTGAGCGGTATATATAGGTTTTAGTGGGATATATGCTTCCATCAAGATGATGTTTTTTTCAGAGAAGACCTCACATATTTCAGCAAGACAAAGCTGAACCACATACTGCATCTAATATAACATACGGAGCCCAGCAAGGGACATTGGAGAAAAAAAAAATTAAAATGAACTTTTGCAAAACTTTGCGAGATCTCGCAAAACTTAGATGGCCTGTCCCAAAACCTAGGCTGCATCCTCGTAGACTCCTTCAAATGCGGCCAACAAATGCGTCCTTCATTTCCCCGAATTTGAAGGATGGGTCGGGTGTATCCTTCATGGCCCAACCTATCGCAGAATTCATAGCGCGGCCCAGCCAATTCCAGTGTCCAACAATGGTGGCAGCTACTTCGTTTTAATATTACTCTTTCTGGGTCACAAAATAAACTTTTAACATATTTTTAGACAAGAATGTAGCTGTGTAAACTTCAAATATCTGCTCGGTTTATCAAGACATCACATATTTGCTGATGTGCTCCGACGTTTTCGGAGACGTCTGTTACCCACTAGCTCGAGCGGGTCTTCAAGGTTCACTAGAGCCGGCGAAAATAGTGGACTCCCGGTACATCGTTTTCAAACCCCCCGGGATCCACAATTGAGCTGGTGGGTAACAGACGTCTATTTTGCAAATGATGTCCTGAGTAAATCAGTTTGTTTTCACTCAGCTGAATAAACGTCAAACAGAAAACTGATTAAATAGAAGTGTGAGATGGTAGCAAATTTACTCCAGTATCCTGTTATATTTTATATAGCAAGGAGCAGACAGCTGAGTTTATTCAACACCGAGACAGCTGGTGACGCAAATCCGAAGGCTAGACCGTCCCATTTCACAAGCCTCGCACTTCCGGCCTTCTCGGTCTTCGAAGGACCTGGCCCACATAGACCGCGAAGGCCGGGTCCTCCAAAGCATGCAGCCTAGGTTTTGGGTCACAGCTACGCTTCTAAATTTTTGTGAGATCTCGCAAAAGTTCATCTTAATTTTTTTTTTCTCCAATGTCCTTGCGGGGCTCCGTAATAACAGCATGGCTTCATAGTGGAATTGAAAACATCTGACACGTCATGATACAACATATACAAAATAAAAAGACCCAAGATTGTTGAGGAGATAAAATGTAATAGAGAGGTCCAGCTCCTGGTCTCCCTACTTCCTAGACATTGGAAAATTAGAAAACATGAGACCTTTTGCAGCCATCAGATTTTAAATGAGCTCAAATGGTACATTTTCTTATCCCAAATGGTTGAACGTAGCGTTTTCCCTGGGAGAAACGTTTCGTCACTTATCCAAGTGACTTATTCAGTCTGCAGGTTTCCCCAATCTTATAAACAGTACATTGCAAAATGACTGAGGGAACAATGGGCTGGAAGGTTAGTTCCTTGATCTTTAATATGAAAATTCTCATGACCATTGATCAACAACTACTGATCAAAGCCCACTGGCTTGCCCATGGACTTTGATCAGTAGTTGTTGAGCACTAAAAGCACTAGGTCCAGATGAACAGAATCAGCCTTTTGGGATTTACTTACCTGGATGATTGAGCATGCATCAAGATATGCATTTTCTTACTTTGACAATTTGACATGTTTTTTGTGGGTTTATGACACTTACATTTTTAATGTGCATCATAGCTGTTTTGGAATTGGGCTTGTATTTCTTCTTTATACTTTTGGGGTAAACAGTACATTTCCATCCATCCATCTATTCGCATCCGCTTATTCCTTATTCTAAGGACATAAAAATCTATTGAGGGAAATGTATTTTTTTAACTGAAAAAAGAGATATCTGTTTTCTTTTGTTCTACTTGTGTGGTTTTTATAATGTGTTTATAACGTATGCATATGTGCCAAGATTAGATTGATTTGTCATATCACTCCGCAGTCAGTGCGGGCTCACACATGATACCAACAGGTAGGCAGGTCGTGACGTATGCCACCAGCCAACCCTCCTCCTCCTCCCACCGCCCCCTCCGTCGCGCCTGCCTCCCAGCTGCGTCCGCCGCTGTCCTGTCTGGCCGCCCGGTGTCTGCTCCGCTGCTCCGCGCTCTGCCCCGCTCCTATCCCCGGACCCGAAACCTCTGCCTCCTCGTTCACCACCCCGGCTCCCGGACCCCTCTCCAACCCCCTCTCCGCCCGGTGAATGCACCAGCGCCGTGAACATGACGGGCATCGCCGCCGCTTCGTTCTTCTCCAATTCCTGCAGGTTCGGGGGCTGCGGACTCCAGTTCGAGTCTCTCGCCGAGCTCATCGTCCACATCGAGGACAATCACATCGGTGAGTGGAGCCAGAGGGGGAGAGGGAACTAGACAGCTAGCTGGTATTAGCTAGCCCCCCCTCCCCCTTCCCCTCCCCTCCAGCTAGCTAGCTAAACGCAGATAGGCTCAGCTCTGCATTCCGCTATTCCTGCTTCTTGCTCTCCGTCGAGGCTCGCCGGAGTTGGAGTTATTTATCAACTTGGACTTTTATATCTGGAAAATAAACTATGCTTTCTAAGATACTGGGGCCTGCTTGTCTCATTAGGAGTCAGCTACGGCAGTTACCTTTGCAGCGGTAACTCGACTAGGAGGGCCGCGTAGGTCTCATAGGTGAAACTAGCATCCCGACCAGACAGCGGTTTCACAGCTAGCGTTGCTGAGCACTGTTTACATTTCCAGGCCTGACGCAGTGCAGCCGTGGCTCTTCTTCGTACTGCTTGTGCATTTGAGCTGCCGAAAAGTCTTTACTGTCACATTTCTGAAAGCGTCACTCTGCTGTTGCTTTTCTGTTATTTTGGTATCTAATTTCTAACGGCACTCTATCAGCTGAAGTTGTAGCAGACATGCAAGGACATAATCAGATTTTCTTCCACAAGTACAAGCGCCGACTTGTTGCACCGCTTATTAGATCTTGGTCTGACAGTAAACACTCTGATGATTGCCCCCTGGCACGTGTAAATGCACTCGTAATCAGTTTGCCCCCCATTTAACATAAGAGGCAGAAAAATACAGTTGCAGAGTAAACACTCTGGATTACAAAGGGACATGCATTTTTTAATTAAGTGGTAATAGGTGCAATTAGTATGTGGAGTCTCAAAAATGGGGGAAAATAGAGCTGGTTTAGGTGCATTTTTGAGCTGTTAAATATAGAAACACCTGTCTTTGCGTGCACAATAATTAAAATCTAAGTAAATCGTTAGAATTCTTGATAAGGGAGTGCTTTCCTCCTATTTCCTCGGGGTGGCAGAGAAAAGCATGCAGATTTAAAGAACAGAATAAACTGTCACTTCCACCTAAACACACTATAACACAGTGCAGTAGATTAAACTATGATCCACTACAACAAATAAGACTAGATGCATGTACGCATCTCTGAATCACTCAGTAATCTGTTGTGGGCTAATCATTATTTGTGGCGTGTATCCATCCTCATGAGGCTGTGTGAAGGGGGGAGCGAGGGGTTTACATAGATGCTTCATTGAGCCAGTCTCCATGGCAACTGGCGGTCCCTAAAGGGGTTAGGGGCAGTGTATTGGGCTGAGTTACTGCACACCTGCTGTCTCACTGACAAAGAGTGCTGTCGAGCAACCAGCTGTGTTGAGGACACCCAACGTGATGTCGCGTCACGTGGAGAACAGGACCGATAAACACGAGTGAAGTAGTTGGTGTGGTGTTTGATGGTGTGGAGAAAGAGCAGCACGGTGGGCTGCTCTTCATCTTACCCATATGCTCCATGGATCACTTCCAAATTAACTCAAGGGTGCAAGAAATCCAAACATGATTTTTCACCATATCCCCACAGAAATGCAGGGATTAATATTGCTTTTAGTCCAACAAGCCAAACACCACCGACACTGAGTGATGTATACCCCATCTGGCTCTTAGCCTGACCTTTGACCCTAACTGTCAGATGAACAGAATAGCGGTTTACCAGTGAAATATCCTGGATTAATGAATTGTCCGTGTCCTGGCTTTATAGCACGGTTGGTTATCAGGGGTGCCACAGACATATAGAGTCTAATCAATACTGCTTTCAGATCAGTTACCATAGGGCTTACCATAGGGCTTAGAGTGACACATGGAAGGGATTGCAGTGAGAGTGTGGGGGGCGGGAGGCGAGTGACATTTGGCTTTGACTTCCTTTTCGGTTGTGAATTAGCACAGTGGTGTGTGATCAATAATCAATCAGTGGATAAGCTAATTTGGTCATCCTTACTTCAGACATCAGATAAGCTGTTTAAGGGCTCATGGATGACAGACAGATGTGATCGTCCTTGTTCTTGCAGTGCGACAAGAAGCATGACATATGAGATGCTAGTAGTTGTGAAAAGTGAGTCAGTGGGACTTAAGTCAGGCATGGAGAAATCAGTGTAGGCCTCTGCTGGAAACAGTTTTTGCTGCAGGCTATGCTGCCCTCTTGTGGTAGGGCATCTAATGTGCTACACGACCAGAAAACTCAAAATTTCTGCCTCATGTTTGGACTTTTGTTCGACTCCGTTACCTTCTATATCTTTTTTTAATTTGGACTTCTGCCTTGTCTGACACATAATAGCTGGCACCAAGCGGACCAGATGAGTGTGTCGTGATCCCATCTGTGAGAAACCTAGGAAACGTGTGGATCTACAACACTGACCTCATCCTAGAATAAAGGGCAGGCAGCAGCCTACCAGTGACATGCCCACACTGTTTAGATTACAGCTGAATGCAATAAGGAAGTGGGGTTAGGTGCACTGTGTTTAGTGTGGTAGTTTTGTTGTGCTGGGAGTGTAGGTAAGGTCTGAGGAATGCAATGATGTCAGGCTTCTGCGTGCACAGCGACAGCAATGTTCTCACCTGCACAAGCACGTACCTGCCCCTTACCTCAGCAAAAAAGACGGGGGGGCGGGCAGGTAGAGATTAAAAGCGGGGAAAGAGCTTTAAAAGCGAAGGTTATGAAAGTCAAAACATGGGTGTGAGCTGGATACAGGGAAATCCCAAAAAGATATCACCTTTGTTTGGACAGACTTTACTTGAATCCTTGTTTTTCTTCTGCATGAGTTAAATGTTGAGCTAAGAGTACGGTCTTGTAACATGATGTAAACTCTGCTGAAGAATGCTGATCGAGATGTTGCTTTTTTAATTACAGGGATAATTTTGTAGTTACTATTGGCAAACCAGTAGAATTTATTTTTGCATATGTTTCTTTGATGTTGCTTACAGGCAGACAGCTTATTTGAGGATGTGTAGATTATTCTGTTTTACTATGTGAGTTAAAGCTGAATATGTCAGATATAACAAAATATGTGCTTATGTGCTGAGGTGTTTTTTTTTTTTTTTCCTGTACTCAGACTGGGTATTGGTGCCCAGTCTGAATAGTCTTTTTTTTCTCCTCATGATCCTGATGTGTGTACTTCACTGTTTCCAATATTACCTATTCTGACCTGTCTCCCCATTGTGATGTTTGTGAAATGTATGTCTGGTCGGAAAGGTTCCATTTCGCATACGGGAAACTGTATGTGACAAATAAAAAAGCTATCAATCAATCAATCAATATGTATCAGTAAGTCACGTGCTGAAAAGATAACCGATCGGTCATTTTTATTTTTATTATTGTAATTATTTGCGGCACGGTGGTTAGCACTGTTGCCTCACAGCAAGAAGGTCCTGAGTTCAATTCCACCATCAGGCCGGGGTCTTTCTGTGTGGAGTTTACATGTTCTCCCCGTGTTTGCCTGGGTACTCCGGGGAGACACTGTGTGTGTAATGAGACACTGTGATAACTGGCTTTTTGGACAGTTATCACAGTCCAAAAAACATGCAATTTGTGGGGATAGGTTAATTGAAATCTCTAAATTGCCCATAGGTGTGAATGTGAGAGTGACTGTGAGTGCGAATGGTCGTCTGTCTATGTGTGTTAGCCCTGCGACAGACTGGCGACCTGTCCAGGGTGTACCCCGCCTCTTGCCCCAAGACAGCTGGGATAGGCTCCAGCGACCCTGAAAAGGATAA
>VURO01020176.1:0-14160 GCA_015108175.1 Pelvicachromis taeniatus
GCGGGGGCAGCAGCCCAAGCAGAGAAGCCCAGACCTCCCTCTCCCCAGCCACCTCCTCCAGCTCATCCGGGGGAACACCAAGGCGTTCCCAGGCCAGCCGAGAGATATAATCTCTCCAGCGTGTCCTGGGTCTGCCCCGGGGCCTCCTCCCGGTGGGACATGCCCGGAACACCTCACCCGGGAGGCGCCCAGGAGGCATCCTTATCAGCTGCCCGAACCACCTTAACTGGCTGCTTTCAATGCGGAGGAGCAGCGGCTCTACTCTGAGCTCCTCCCGGATGGCCGAACTTCTCACCCTATCTCTAAGGGAGAGTCCAGCCACCCTTCGGAGGAAGCCCATTTCCACCGCTTGTATCCGCGATCTCGTTCTTTCGGTCACTACCCACAGCTCGTGACCATAGGTGAGGGTAGGGATGTAGATCGACCGGTAAATTGAGAGCTTTGCTTTTACACTCAGCTCTCTCTTCACCACAACAGACCGATGCAGCGTCCGCATTACTGCAGCCACTAACCAGTGCTAACCAGGGTGCTTTAGAAATTATGCTTGTGTTAGTGAAGGCTGATATATGAAGATGAATGAATGAGAAATCAAGTGTGACACCTGCTGACCCACCTGTGCATAGTGCCCACTGCAGATAGCACCCTTCCAGTCAGGCACGTCAATGCAGTCAGGATGACGAAGCAGCCAGTTGTCTTCTTTAACTAGGAAAGCTCCGGGATACTCACTGACTGATCCATCAATATCATGGAAGATGGTCGTCTTGTCCCCGTCCATTTGCATTTTACTGAACCAGGGACCTGGCTCCCCAAAAAACACCCGAGATGTAATCTACAAGAGAGGGATGCATTAGTCTAGAGCAAGGCTCTCGAACTCCAGTCCTCGAAGGCCGCAGTCCTGCAACTTTTCCATGTGTCCCTGTTACAACACACCTGAATATAATTAGTAGGTCATGACTGGAGTTTGAGACCCCTGGTCTAGAGCCATCTGTTGTGGCTTTTTGTGGTACTGCGCATCACTCACATCCAAAGTTCCAAATGTGTTCAGTGTTTCTTTATTTACAACATTTAAAACATGGCTCTGTATTTCAATTAAAAGAAAATTTAGCTGAAAAATATCCAGAATTATTCAATCCATCTGATAATCTACAAACATGGAACATGCAGAACAATGGGACAGTTATCAAATAACAATTATATTTAAAATGCTTTCGTGTAAAGTTACAGTTATCAGTTCTTCTGCCAAAACAAAGATTCCAGTTTGTAAAAATGTATTAAACCAGTGTCTCTGCTTTTGTGTTTTTCACACAGAAGTTGACTCACAGGTACATGATCAAAGGTGATGTTGGTGACGTTATTGTTGGGGCAGCTCTGCCATGAATTGTTGAGCCTGAAGCCAAAGGCACTGGTGTGCCTTCCGTCTAGTGCCGTGTATTTCCTAAACGTACAGTTCTGTACATTGATTGGCCCATCGTAGATCTGCATGCCCCGGATTGGAAAATCACTGCTCAAAACACAGATTCACAAACGTCATCAGTGATGTTTGCGTCTACATACACTGGAACAAACATGTAGTTACAGCACAATGTGCTGGGAGCTATAAAGGCAAGTTTTATTTCATGCACAGCAAGATGCACGGCAGAAGACATGTAGTCAACGTCATCAAAGGTGTTTGTCTGTTATTTAACTACAAGAGAAAGCATTACACAAAAATAAAGAGTCATTTTGCTTTCACACTAGCATGTCTTTAGGTTTATAAAACTCAAGCTTGTGAAACATGTTAAGTGGTAGCTCTGTTGGAGAGCTTTAATCACAATACATTATTTTGCTATACTAATTGTTAGAAAGAGAAACAATTGGTGGACTTTTTGAGGCCTTTCTGTTGTCAGATTGCATGAAAGTACAAATCGAGTTATGTATAAACACGTCTGGCTATTGATAGGATTCTTCCTCTGACACTTGTAAGTGAAGCTTCTGGTACAAATAATTCAATAGTGTAGATATGAACAGACAAATGGACAAAATGTGATTCTTGTGTCATAGTTGGAGAGTTAGACACTCTGATAAAACAATGAAGACTATCATAATTCACACTCTCAGATTTTGGGGTTCGAGAAATAAACTCCTGAATGTCCACACATAACTGCGTGCCGTGGGTGTCACTGAAAAGCTTTTCTTTGCAGGAGCGCTCAAGAAATGGTCAGCAGTGCACATGAGAGCACACCAGTGTCAAACAATGTTGGTCTAAAGTGCAGATAAAGACAGAAGTGGTTTCAATGGTATTCAAGGGATCTCTAATAATGCCGCTGCTGAGACACTGTTTTTGTACACTGCCCAGATGGCCAGAGCATGGGAGTAATTTCCAAGCATACCAAATCTGGCTCTCATGCATACCAGCCTCCATTAAACTGCTATCTGACACAGACTGAAAAAGTGCAGTCAAATGAGGCGTTAACTGCCACACATTCTTTGTTTTGGCAAATTTAGGTTCTTATGAACCAAGTTGCTCCAGAATCATTACTGATACAGAAAAACTAGTCCATGTTACTTTGAGTCTGGACTATTGCAAATCCTTATTATCCTAATTATATATATCGTGTAGTTAAAAGCTCTCTGAAAAGCCTTCAATGGTTCTGATACACAGACAGGCCACTTTCTCCCACGTTAGCTTCTTGTCACTGGCTCCCTGTTAAATACAAACATGAAATTTAAATGCTTTTCAGAAATAAAGTCTTAAATGACATGCTATCTGAAGACCTCATATTAAGTAACATATTATTATAATTTTAATATACCATCATGCTCTGTGGGTGAAGGCTGAAGTTCCCAAAGTTAACATGGTAGGCTGTAAAGACCTGCTCATGTGGAAACAGCTCCCAGGTTTGGGTTGAGAAGACAGACAAACTCAAGTTTTCTCAAGTTTCTCTCCCACAGTTTGTGTTTTTCCTTCTTTTGTCTTGTCTTTTCCCTTATCCTCCAACCAGTCATAGCAGATGGCTGCCTGAGCCTGATTCTGCACTCTCTTC
The DNA here is from genome assembly GCA_015108175.1 of Pelvicachromis taeniatus. NCBI lineage: Eukaryota > Metazoa > Chordata > Actinopteri > Cichliformes > Cichlidae > Pelvicachromis > Pelvicachromis taeniatus. The sequence continues at coordinate 3,024 of VURO01020176.1, forward strand.
TTGTTAAAAGGAGTTCTTCCTCCCCACTGTCACCAAGTGCTTCTTAAATGGTATCATAACACAAGTGAACAAACACTGTAAAATGCTGTTGTGACCTTGTAAATAAATCAAACTGATCTGAACGGGATATAAGTCCAGTAAATCAACCTTACCATGGTATACTGACCATGCAAACTTAAAAAAAATATCTGTGTTTTAAAGCAATTATTAAATATACATTTTGTTTATCAAAGAGAGTATTTTTTAATCAGTTGCTAAGATTAAAAAGCTAAAAAATAAAATTTCTGAAACAGCACTATTGAGAACAGAGTTTGTGAGCCTAAAAACAAAAATATTACTTACATGCCACGTGGCAGGGTCCTGTCAGTAAGGTCAGAACCCCCGAGGCCCCAAGTCCGCTTGTCTGGCGGGGGCATGCCACGATTGTCACTTTCACCCACAAAAAGTGAGTTCTTCACCTGCTGACGAGAGCCGTCATCGTCTGGAAATGTCCCTCCGCTGCATACAGACAGTGTGAGTAGTTAAAATATTAAAGCTTAAACATCTGAGGCCATGAAAATATGCCAACATGCCAAAGCTAAAGTACAACGGAGAAGTACATGATTATGATTTAAATGTGTGGCAGAAGCTTCACACTAGTGTCTCCTCAAAGACTGGGTCTTAATGCAGCGCTGGAAGAATATATGTGTTGGCTCACAAAAGACAAAAAAGAATAATTGTTATTAATAACTCAGTCATAACAAATCAAAATGTAACAGTGTGTGTTTCTCCAAAGATTTCAGCTTATCTGCTATACACAAGCTAATGAACAAGGGACCGGGGTAACATGCAGCAACATGCTCAGCAGAAACAGAAGAAATGAAACGACATGTCTGCAGGCCACTGTCATCTGCCTGTAGGTCAGAAGTTTCCATACGCTCATTATGAGTCAGGGTCATTTTAGACTTTATAATTGACACTGTCCAGTTCAAGCTGAACAATACGTACATACTGCAAACTTCAAACTGTGATAAACATTTTAATTTACATTTTGTTGAACTCACAAGCACTAATAACTGAATCAGAACAAGAGCAGAACAGAGAAACCTGACTCGTTTCTAACTGGCTGTACCTTTAATTACATTAATTAATTTAAAACCATTACATAAGCCTTTGCAGTGACTGATTTGTTGCTATGGATGGTAGATGTCTTTTGGGAAAATGCCAACTGTACAGGTATCCAGACCCATTTGTCAAGTGTTGGTTGGGTGGGTGCTGACTCTTCAAATTATTCCTATGTAGAATGACAATATGGCACCAGCTAAGCTAATCTTTATCAGTTAGCAAAACATCTAGATAATTTCCAGACATCATGATGATCAAAACGTGTTTCTCAAAATATCATCAAAGGGTCAAAGTTAAACTTGTAAACTTTTGTATTTTCCAGGCGCCTTTCCCACATGGTGGTAAAACCCAAAGTTTAAATCTGTCACTTTAAGCCTGTCAACACCTCAGAGTGTTTTGAGTTTGTTGCTCTTAGTCTTTGGTTAAGAGCGTTCTGATTTCTGTATTCTTGTAGTTATGTTCCTAGATTATGTATCTGAGTTTTTAGTTTCTTTATAGGTTATATTTAAGTCCCCTCAAAAAGTTGATTGTGTTCATCTGGATGTTTTCAGTGGAACGTCATCCAGGTGAGGTCTTCAGTCTCAGCTGACTGCAGGTTTCCAACCTTATAAACAGCACATTTGCATAATGACTGAAACTAGCACCACTGAAGGAACAATGGGCTGGGAGGTCAGTTTATGATCATTAATATGCTAATTGTCATGACGATTGGTCAACAATCACTGATCAATTTACGTGAAAAGGGAAAGACCATCTCTGAATCGAGGAGGGGGCCAAAGGGTACATCTGTCACCATCTTACAATGCTGTGATTGCAGCCATTCTCTCTGTGAATGGGACTCATCGTCATGGTAATTCTTACAACTGCACATAAAAATAGAAATCTGAACCAGCTTTGTAAATAAACGATGAGGTCCTGTCAGGTCTGCTCTACCAGCTAGATGCATTAAGACAACATTCACCTGACTGAATTTTAAAAACACTATTCTTGTGTGAAAAAGACATTTTTATAAAGTAAACATACTTTATTTCTTTAAAATGGATAAGTGGGTTTATCTTAGATAACCAACATACAGGACTTAGTGATCTCTCTGTAATCATCTCAAAGCTTCTGTGGAACAAGTATAAAAGGGGGATTTAATGATATGCTTCTCAGCCTGCTGTCTTTACTAATCATGGATCACATTCCCAGAAACTCAAGCCTGCCTTATTTCATCAGTTCACACACTCTACACCCTTCATGTGAGGGGACACAAACGCTGATTTAGTATGGATAGAAGGCTGAACCTAAGAGGTATTTGCAAATTTAGGTGGCAAAGTATTGATGATGTCCTTTTTTGTCAATTCTTGCCATCACACTCCTAAATTACTTTTCATGCTGCACCAAAGCACTCCTTTTCTAACAGGATCCCGAGAAGACTCCATATAAGGCATTTTCCAATTAGGCAGAGAGAGAGCAAGTGAGCAGGAGAACAGTAAATGCATACAACAGCCCTTTATTTCTAACATGATTTAATAAAGGGGAGTGTTACCTTGCTAAAGTGAGTCCAATGCCATTATCAGCAAATCTACAGAAAAAAGGGAATATTAGAGGCACAGGAACACAGACACAATGTGATGTCTCCAGGGTACGTACACACACACACACACACACACACACACACTAAAGCAGATGGCAAGTTATTATTAGATGGGAATGAATTTCTTTTTCTTTGCTGTCACTGCATTTGCAGAAAAAAACACTTGTTCTGTGTGACATACATCATTGCACTAAAGTTGACAAACTTTACTTATTCAAATCATGTGGTTTTGGATTCATGTATGTGTTACTCACTGGCAGTCATCTAGCCACACATCCCCTCCTCTCAGCCAAGCTCCATGGTCCTGGTTCTTATAGGCAACAAAGTGGTGGATGAGAGCTGGGATTCTGGGTTTGAATGGGTCAGAATCCTGATGGGGGCCATACCTAAACAGTAGAAGGACGTACAGAGCTAATAATTAACACAATTTTTATTGTTAATATTATGAACGGATATTCTTATAGCCATCCATCCATCCATCCATCCATCCATCCATCCATCCATCCATCCATCCATCCATCCATCCATCCATCCATCCATCCATCTGGGGCCGGGTTGCGAGGGCAGCAGCCTCAGCATTGAAGCCCAGACCTCCCTCTCCCCAGCCACCTCCTCCAGCTTATCTGGGGGATTACTGAGGTGTTCCCAGGCCAGCTGAGACACAGTTTCTCCAACGTGTCCTGGGTCTGTCCTGGGGCCACCTCCTAGTGGGACATGCCTGGAATATTGGACTCAGGAGGCATCCTTGTCAGATGCCTGAACTCCTGGCTCCTTTCGATGTGGAGGAGTAGCACGTAACCATAGGTGAGGGTAGGGACATTGATCGACAGGTAAATCGAGAACTTTGTTTTTATACTCAGCTCCCTCTTCCAGTATAGACCAGTATAGCGCCTGCATCACTGCAGCCACAGTCCCAATCTGTCCGAAGATACTTAAATTCCTCCACTTTGGGCAGCAACGTGTTCCTGACCCGGGCGGTCCAGCCTTTTCCAGCTGAGGAACATGGCCTCAGACTCGGAAGTGTTGGTTCTCATTACCATTGGTTCACACTCGGATGCGAACCGCTTCCAGTGCAAGCTGGAGGCCACCACCCAGTGAAACCAGCAGAACACATCATCCGCAAAAAGCAGAGACAAGATGCTGAGACCACCAAAGTGGAAGCCTTCTGCCCCTTGAGCACGCCCTTTGTTACTGATTCTGTCCATAAAAATTATGATCCAAATCTGTGACAAAGGGCAGCCCTGGCATGGTCGGCACCCACTGGGAATGAGTCAGACTTACTGCTGGCGATGTGGACCAAGTGTCTTATTTCCTGCACCTTGGCAAAGACTTTCCTGGGGAGGATGAGGAGTGTGAGCCTCCTACAGTTGGAGTACACCCTCCAGTCTCCTTTCTTAAAGATGAGAACCAGCCTGCCAATCCAGAGGCTCTCTATGTGCACAGTGTAGAGACTTCACCCCCAGTGATGGATGAGTCACGACACAAGCATCCCAGTAGGACGACTGAGTCTCCAGGTGGAGCACCTTGGAGAACCCCACCTATGGACGCCAAGAATGCTGGGTAAACTATCGTTTGGCACATGAGCGCCATTTTGATCCACTCAGCGAGAGTAAAGGCGCAGTTCAGCAAATAGACTGGTTCTGATATAGTGCTTTTCTACTCTGAGCACACAAAGCACTTTACACAACTCGACCCATTCACACCCATTTACACAAGCACTTTTTTCTGTGCTGTTTCAAATTTTTATGTTTCTGTTTCTGCTTCCTGTCTAACAATCACACGCATTCACACTCCGATGGATGCATTGGAGAGCACCACGGGGTTAGTATGTCGACCGAGGCATTTGGCATGCATACAGGAGCCGACTGGAATCGAACCAGTCTTCTGGTTAACAGGTGACCTGCACTACCACCTAAGCTACAGCCCCCACCAGTGATGTTAAATTAATCATTTTTGTATTTTTTTTCCCCACATAGTGATGTGTGTGTGTCTAATGTCATTTATTACTTGACAGCATGTTAATAACACAGAAACCTTCATTGCACTGACACAGCTACACTTTCTTTCTCCAGCTAAAAGTTTTTCTGCCCATTTAAGAAAACTGTCCATCCCTTCTACTCGCCTTTGGCTTGTGCACTGACAATATGAAAAAGAGCACACCCAGTGCTCATGAAAACATGAACAGGAAATGTCATCATTACAGACTAAACTCATCACACTGCATCACACTGGGTGGGATGGGATTTCAGCTTGTCAGTGTTAGTTACAGGGTCTGACCTGGCTCCAATCAGAGACAGAAAGGGTCTCTTGTCCTTGTTGTTTGCCTGGGTCGTCTTAACTCCATTATCAAGGATCATTCCAGCCTAAAATAAAAAGACAATAGAAAATGTGACTTTGTTTGCTCTGTAACATAAATGTAGAACATTTCAGAAGACATGGACTTATGTGAGAGGTAAAGCCGTGTACTTGGAGAGCAGATCGCTGTGTTCAAGGATTACAGCTTGCATCATTATTATGAGACTAACCACGCAGAGAAATCCAAGAACCCGACTGATGCAGAGCAACAATAGACGTGAACTTTTGCTAGCAAAGATGCAGCAACAACAAGTGCTTTGTAACCAAGTTTACACATCCACAGATGGAGCAGTCAAGATCAGGTTTGTGATTTCCTACAACATTACAAAAACCATTAAGCCATTCACTGAGAGTTTATCACAGAGTGTTGGTGGTGCTCTAATAGACCCTGAGAAAAAGAAGCATTTGAAAACACACCTCTGCACGTGAACCCAGATGGAGAGAACTTCAGTTTAAAAACAAAGAGGACAGTTTTCATGTTTTTCTACTTAGTCATGGATGAGAGCAGCACAGTTTAGCACAGATCTTTATACAACAGAGGATCTTTATTCTTCTCAGAAAAGGGAGAAGTTTCCACACATAAGTAGACATGCTCAGAAGACGTTGGCTCTCTCTCGCGCTACCTTCATAAGCAAACAAGCATTCTCAGATTTCTCTCAGTGAACAAGAACAAAGAACCATCCACACTTTACTCCAAAGTGTCTAAAATATACCAACACATCTCGTCCTGTTAATCAAGCCTTACCAGCTTCACCTGCTAATCTCCTCTTCATAAACTCTGCTTACCTTACCATGACAGTGGTGGAAGCCCTTTCTTTTCATTATAGTCAGCAGCAGCAAATTGGGTATATATGATGGGTACAGAGATAAACAATAAATAAAATACATTTTACTTTGTAAATTCTTTACACATTAATGTCAGACTGGATCATTTGAGCCAGTGTTTTGTGTTTTCTGGAGTTTTGGTCATTTTGTACCATGATTTGCATATATTGTTAGTCTTTAGTTTACACTACAGGGTCTAGTTATCCTGTTTTGAGTTTCCTGTTTAGTTCCCTGGTCGTTTAGTAGTCTCTCCCCTTTGTAGCTGCCCTCGGGGTCTCCCTCCGTGTGGAGTATTTATATAGTTATGTGACTTCTTGTGCCTTTGTTGTCTCCCGGTGGTTCCCTGTGCATTTTGATCTATTTCCCAGTTTAGTGTTGTATTGTGTTCCCCCCCCCCTGCCAGCTAATAAAGCTGTTTTTGAGTCCTGTCTCCTTGAAGTCTGCGCTTTGGGTCATTCACACAGTGATTCCTGACAATTATATAGAAAGGAAATAGGGGTGAAGGTATAAAGTCTCACTGGTGGTTTGAGGCAATTACTGTGTCATATTTTCTCAAACAGTGACAAATATTGGACTGAAAAAGGTAAAAGGCTTTTAGGTGAAGCTGGTAGTTATTTATAATTCCTTCTGTTTTATAACAACAGTTGATCAAATTTCAGGGTGAAGCCTCAGTTGACTGGCTGCTGTTTGCTTTGCTGCAGTAACATTACACTGTTAACACTGCGGTGACTTACTTTTGGTTGTCTCACATCTGTCTCATAATTACACTGCATAAAATTAGCTTTAAATCCAATCATCAGATTAGAAAAACTGCCCTACACACTTCCCAATTTCTAATCCAGCTTTCTGTAGCCTTTTCTTAAATAATATAAACAGTATCACAACAATAAAAGCCTTTGGATGCCTGTGTGCTGCCTCTAAACAAAGACACTGCCGTTGTGTTGCTGTTGAACACTTAACCTGCAGCCCTGATAAAACCTCTTCTCTCACAGCAGCCTGACATGACGTATGCTCCCATTAGGACCGTCCAAATTAAATGTGCAGAAGGGAACAAGAGAGTGAGATGGAATAGGGAAGAAATCACTGTAGGGCTTGAGAAAGTAAGGCAATAACAACCGCACTTCCCTTTTCAGTGGTGCCTCATAAATCTCTCTCTGTGCTGTGTTAGGAGCCTATCTCACCACCCATCTCATTCCACTGATTTGGCTTGCTTTCCTCTGTTTCTGTTATCTTGACTTTTTCCAACTATCTCTCTTTTTTTCTTTGCCATCTGACAGTGTTGCCATTTCTTTTGCACAAAAGAGTGTTCACAATATCTGTGTGACTAAGTTGACGGTTGCAGCAGATGGCCCCGCCCCTCCCTGAGCCTGGTTCTGCCGGAGGTTTCTTCCTGTTAAAATTGAGTTTTTCCTTCCCACTGTTGCCAAAGTGCTTGCTCATAGGGGGTCATATGATTGTTGGGTTTTTCTCTGTATGTATTATTGTAGGGTCTACCTTACAATGTAAAGGGCCTTGAGGCGACTGTTGTTGTGATTTGGCGCTGTATGAATAAAAGTGAATTGAAGTGGGGACCAGTGTATAATCATCATTATCTTTGCTGGCTTTGTGGAAAAATTGATCTAATTCCACCATTAAAGGGAGGACAGGTCATCAGCACTGATGACAACGCCAGTGTTGGCTACCAAATTTTTAAAAGTTTTCCCAGGCAAACTCAGATAACTCCCACATTATCTGAGTTTTAACATTAAGTGTTCGTGTTTGGTAAAGTATAAAGAAAATATTGCAAAGTAGTTTATACATACACTATATTACAATAAAAAATACTTGTGCAAACGAAAGGAGGGGGAAATATCTGTCAATTATAATTTCTCTGTAAGCCTCCTCTGTCTTCAAAGAACTGAATCATTCAGCATGGCTTGCTGAGATGCTTTCTGGGTCACAGGCTGGAGGATGGAGGAAAAATAGAAAAAAGTGAAAAAACCCCAAGCTGACATTTTTGTGGGATCAGCAATTTGCTTTCTTTAGTCTGATGTAAATTTGTCTTTATTATTCATCATATAAAACGTTACATCAACTGGGCCCACAAACAACTCTGTTAAAGCTAGGGTAGGCATACATCCTTATCCCAAAAAACTAAAAGGTTTGTGGTTTTTCTCCTCTCCACTCTTACTTTGAAACACCTAATAAAATAAGTGTGGGCATGTGTCACGGGTTTGATTCAGAGGTCACTGCCATCATTGAGTGGGAGTTTGTCATTGTTTGGTTTTTTGTTTTAAGTGAGAAAACATTTTTCAGAAATGGATTGGTTGTTATATATTGGTCATTCATACTCTGATTGATGCATTGGAGAGCAACATGGGGTTAGCATCTCGCCCAAAGATATTTGGCATGCAGACTAAACCAGGTAGGGATCAAACTGCCAACCTTCTGATTAGCAGATGACCTGCTGCATGGTTGACCATAATCAGCTGCCCTAAACAATCCAGAAGAAATGAACGAACAACAGTGTGTTCATGCTTAGTGTAAATTACTGAGAGAAGTGTAACAAAAAGGCTGATGTGTTGTTTGGTAGATTCATCTTTCAGTGTACTTGTTGGCCAAAAACTTTTTTGCTACAATATTTTTTTGGATGGAGTGTTATGTGAAAAGGGATGGGAATCGATAAGAATTCAGCTGCTCTGATTTTATTATCGACATCACTTATTTGTTTGGTTCTCTATCAATTCACCAAATGAATCAAATGAGGAACACTTCATTTCAGTTATGTGGATGGGTGAGGGAATACTTTTGGCAATACTGTGTATCTGGACTGTGAAGTGAGCAAATGAAATACCGTAATTTCCTTTTGCTACTTTTTGCACAAGTTTTGACTGCAGCTTATTGTCCAGTGTTGCTTTTCTAAGGCTTTTTCATGATTTTTGTGACATCGTAAGAGGATTTGTTTTGGTTTGTTCCACCATTTTGCCTGGCGGAAAGGCATGTGATTAGACACGGAAAAGAGTGTTTTGTTGGTCACATGTCCGTCCACCAGCCAAAGTAGTGCCGTACGAATTAGTGCGAAAAAGAGACTAGATTAGCAAGCTGGCTCTCGCTGGCCCTGTACCCATATCTGCAGCAGGTCTCCAAGGTGAACATCCTCTGGCATGTTAGAACAAGGCAGCTAAGGGAAGTCGGCAAGTCAGATCCGTAACTTCGGGATAATGATTGGCTCTAAGGGCTGGGTCGGTCGGGCGGGCGGGCGGCGGTGCGCAGCGTGCCTCGCGGGGCCCGTGCCAAGGCTGGTGGAGCAGTCGCTCCGTTGTCCTCCCCTCCCCCCGCAAGGCCGGCTGTGGGCTAGTGCGGTGGTACACGGCCCGCTTCGCGGGGCTCGCGCTGGGGGAGCAGTCGCTCCATCGCCCTCCCCTCTCCACCGACAGAAGCGTGTTGTGCGGCCCGCCTTGCGGGGCTCGGATGTCTGCGTCGCGTCGCACGGCGTGGGTTTTCATGGGGCAGTGTCCCATAATAAAAAGTATGTGTTCCAAAACAGTCATCTCTTTCCTGACAATCCCCTTTGTGTATATTAAATATGATAATTAAGTATTAAAACACCTGTGGCTTTTAGTCCGGTGTGGCTAATGTATAAACAAAATATAATTTTTTTCATAATTTCAAGTTGCGCGGCTAATATTCAGGTGCGCTTTGTAGTCCGGAAAGTACAGTACATGAAGTGGGCGCAAACAAAATAATTAACCAAGCAATCAGATCACCAGAAATCACAGTTGGTTTTTACCTCCTCTTTTTCAATATTGCTTATCATCTTATTGACGAACACTCAGGTCTTTAATGATCCTTGTTGTGAAGTTGTTGTTGTGACAGTTTACAAAATCCAGTCTGTCATGGAAAGAAAAGACTTTGCCAGTAACTTCAACCTTATCTCCAAGCAGAAGACTGAACTCCTTTTGGAGAAATCGTTAGTTCACTTCATGCTTCATGCTTTCCAACACTCACTAAGTGATTAATGTGTTCAACAAATAGAGACAAATTCCAACTGTTTATTCGTTGTTTAGTCCAACTGTGATAGTCTACAGCTGTGAGTTAAAAGAAGATCAGTTTGATTCTACCACTCATCCTGATCATTCCTTATCTCAGCATCCTTTATCCCCCCCAGAGTAGTTCATCTTCACACTCACCCTGAAGTTGGAATGGGCTCTGTTGTTGGTGAATTGGCCCATAGGTGTGTGCTCTGTATATCCAGGGGAGTATAGCCCCTCTGAGGGGCCTGTGGGCACATGGTGGAAAATGAACCAGAAGCCTGTCTCCTGAGGGTTTACACACAAATAGACATATAGTTACAAACAGAGCTGTTAGGATAAAATGTTACAGTTTACAGCAACTACTTCATCTGCAAAACAAAAACCATCTGTATTTCTGTTCGTACATAAACAAGATCCTACACATAAACATAACCACACAATCAGTTTTGCACTTTGCATGTATGCCTCTGTTTTCTCTGTTGTTCTTGATGTCAAAAGTTGGTGAGGATAAGTGATACTTCCAATGAAAAATCATCAAAGTATGATCATAATTGTGGCAGTGCCTCTGCTGTCTGCTTGTTTCAGGCACCAATAGAAGTACACAGCCATTAATCTGACCTGGCAATGTGGTAATGAGAAAGACCTCCACCTGGAGAGATAAGGGATATGGGAGGGGTGGGGAAGGGTTGAGAGATGAGAAAGTGACAACTCACCTCTGAGCCTGCAGCAGAACAGTTGATGAGGTTGTTATTAGGGTTGGCAATCCAGAAAGTGGAAGTTGCACTAGACAGGAAGATTGTTGTAAAAGAAAAAAAATTGTTGGATTTGAAATACATTGTTTAAACCAGTAATGCAGAGGAGAAGAAGAAGAGAAAATAGCTTCTAAGTTGTCTCAGTGTTGAATGTGCAAAAATGGACAATGTTTGTTTATAATTCTAAACATCTATAAACATCTGTATCTAGATATGAAATCAGTCCTGCAGGGTGCTAGAACAAGAAGATAATCTTACACGAGTAGGCTTCCCTTCATTGGCTCCCTGTTAAATCCAGAATTTAAAATCCTGCTCCTCACATACAAGGTCTTAAACAATCAGGCCCCATCTTATCTTAATGACCTTGTAGTACCATATCACCCCATTAGAGCACTTCGCTCTCACACTGCAGGCTTACTTGTTGTTCCTAGAGTATTTAAAAGTAGAATGGGAGGCAGAGCCTTCAGTTTTCAGGCCCCTCTTCTATGGAACCAGCTTCCAGTTTGGAT
>VURO01020179.1:0-13458 GCA_015108175.1 Pelvicachromis taeniatus
ATTCAGGAAATCTGTACATGTAGTAAAGGGAAAAAAAATAAAACAAAATAAGAGCCTGAAAACAAATAAGGGATCTTCAGGGATACACCGATATTGAAATTCTGACTGGAGAGTGCTCTGAGTGCTCAGGTAGACTCAAAAAAAAGTACCATTTACCAGAGCTAGCTGACAAATAAACTCAAACTGCTATCAGAACAAATGATTAACTGTTGCAGCTCAATTCACTTTTGTAACACTAATTGCCAAATCACAGGAAAAACAATCACATGACCCCCTATGACCAAGCACTTGGCTGTTACCTGCTGACTGTTGTCATGTCACACTTTTTCAGCTGATAGGAATCTTAATCAGTTTGTCTTTTTTTTGTTTCTTTGTTTTTTAAACTTAATGTCCACCTGCACCTGTGTTTTATTCTAGAGTGCCACCACCCCTACCTGTGATGTATAAGCAAAGTCAATCAGCAGCTCCATGGCTCTCTCATCGATGTCACGAATAACCACTTCCGTCTGCCTGCTCTCTGCCAGCTCTCCAGTAAACATGGCCCTGAAGAAGAACAGAAAAAAGAAAGACGACATTATTTCTTTGGTTGCCAGCAGTCACTCAACCAGGAACTTTGCTGTAAATAAACTAGCCTGATGTGGGATCACACAGTGGCTCCTCATACCTGAAATAGGGGCTGCAGGCAGAGAGGATCACACGGTGCGCGTAGATCTTCTTGGCACCCACCACCAGCACCACGTCACAGAGCTCCCGGTGTTTTCTCAGCAGGTTGATCACCTCAAGGGTCTGCCTCGGGTGTTTGTCTGAGACATAGGGCATGCGTGCAGGCTGGGGGACCCCTTCAGGGAGCTTGTTGGGGTCCCCCAGAGTACAGCGGCTGGTGATGTCCATTCCAGTGGCGTCCTGACGTGCGCTGGTGGCCCTGGCATCAAAACATATCAACATACTCTTAGTTAAATTAAATTAACTTAAATTAAAATAAGCTAGCCGAGAACCCACGGTAATGTCAAAGAGGATTTTCATCTTTGCGTTGAATTCATACCTAAATATTATGAGAACGATCATGTGTGTTTTCTTTTGGTGTGTGAGACTGCAGCCTATAGACAATGTGTTTCAGGACAGTTTGCAGAGAGACACATAAGTAACAAATGACTTTCTCTTGAGACTAATTAAGTTACATACTGCATTACTTTACATGAAAAGTCTTCTGAGTACATGCATTATTTTTTTGACCCCAACACTGATCACAACACAGAGGAAATCTCTCGAACGTGCACAAACATTTGACCAAACAGCAGGAACTTCATTTGCACGAATATAATGTCTTTGATATTTTGCGTGGTGACTCTCAAAGTGGAGCCAACGAGAACCTGATGAGTAAGAAATCAAATCAAAAAGGTTTTTAATAATGAAATCAGGATGGCCAAATTCTTATCCACCAATGCTGGTATCCTGATCAGATCGTCTTTTAATGACATTTCTGGCACCGTGATCTCATTGGAGGGCCACTTTTAAGTGTTCAAGACCTGAACGCATCCTCTTCAGTTTGTGTCCTTACCATTACAGATGGGAGAAATGACACCACTGCACATGCATGACCTTTGTTAAAGAGGTTTTGTGGATTATATTTAATACATAATGTACAGTTTCAAATCTTAGCCACTAAAAAATAAATAAATAAATAAATCAGCAAATAAATATTAATTCAGTGACATATTTTCACATAATGATGTGAAAATAAAATGCAGTGTAATCCAGGACAACTCAGCGCCATTCCAAAACGCTAAGCTTTGGCTCTGGCAACCCCCCACCGATCTGATGTTCAAACCTTATGTTTATAAGTGGCAGCCAATCAGATCAAAGTGTCTGAAAACGTGGGTGGTCTTTGGAGGGCTAAAATAGCTCATTTCAGACAGAAGATGAACTGAGGGGCCGCAACAAGGCAGTATAAGATAAATAAACATAATTTTGAACAATGAATCATACAAAGCTACTCCAGTAGCCAAAGAGTACAATTATGGTCCTGAAAATTGACCTAACGAGTTTCCTTTAAAGCTGCTGGTTGCACAACACAGGCAACTTTTAACTACAAAGCATAAAACAATAATTAGATTCTGTCTTAGTCTTAACATCTTAAATTAGGTCCTAACTACCCAATTACAAACTGCTATTGTTGTTTTAGATGACAAATGTAGAATTACGCCGTTTCATTTCACATTAACGACACTAAAACTACCTTCACAATTAAACTTCAGGAAACTCGGGTCAGGATTGTCAGGATTATTGTCCTTTCTCACAAAGAGTTCACCTCGGTCACATTTCCAATATTCTGTGTGGTTTCTGCTTGGACTCCACGAGTTTCATGGCTGCATGAAACAGCTCATGTTTATAAGCTGGATGGGATGTCAGCACTATTATGCTACATTATACAAGAATGCTAATGTTGATCATTCTTCCCCCGCCCAAAAGAGAGAAAAAAACAAACAAACAAATAAAAACAATGTCCATCTGGTTTCACCTGTGACATGCACAACACACTCCATTAACACAGTTTTTCATCTTGCAAAGTGGCCCTGGTGGCCCTTACTGTGAAAAGTGTATTTTTAGCCAGTCTTGTTCCACAGACTCCTGCTCTGCATCGTGACACCACCACCTCTCTCTCCAGCGGGCCATCGAACCTAAATTTAAAAGCCCAACAACGCAGCAGAGCTAAGATCAGGTCCAACAAGTGCTATGGAGCGTTCTGGGTAGAACTCCTATTGAACCCCCCCCCTAATCGCGTGTAAGGCAGGGACTTGTCTGCCTTCTAAGCTTATGTGGTGACATAACAGGGTGTCACTGAGCCATGGAGGATCTTTAACTCTCACACTGAGGGAATTTGATTGAGGAGAGGATTTTCTTGACTACCACATCTGATATGATTCTGCTGCTAAAAAAAGAAAATTGGTAACCAGTTACCATAGAATCTGGAATTAACAGCCACATATTTTTGCCATCCTTCCCAGAAAACTCCCACACCTACCTGCGCATTGGCTTTGCATCCATGCACTGAAGAACAATGTTTGGTCCTACACGTTCAAGTTAACCTGTGAAGAAAAACAATACAAATCAGAATTTCCTGCAGTTAATCTGACCCCCACAAATACAAGATTTCAAATAAATAAAAAAAAAAAAAAAAATAGTATTTATTTTTTTATATCTGATTCGTCATTCCCGTCTGCTGATGGAGAAAAAAAAAAAAATACAACCTCTTGTGACAGCATCACTTTTCACTGTAATTTATGCCACACCACCATCCTACCTGCCAAATTAGCCACTTCTGTCAGCAGGACTGAGACCAAACCATCTACTGCTCAGGGCTGTGGGATATGACCAAACTCTCATCTCCCGATAGAAAACATTTCTTATCCCGATAACGACATGTATCGCAAAATAGTGCATTTTCGGTCAATTCTGTGAATCTCAGGCAACTCGACTTGTGTGAAGTCGAGCGTTTTGACCGATGCACGAAGCTATATATTTTTAGATAGAAGTTGTTTCTTTGTGAGTCTTTATTACACGGCGTGCTGCGGGGGAAAGCCTGTTCTAACGTTTGAGTCTAAGATTTATTTTGAGCACCTGATGGCTCTTTTTTTGCTTCTCATCGTAAACTCTCTCCGTACTCTTTCACGTGATTCTTGTGTAGTTGGAGGTTTGCTGTGTTTGACTCTGAGGTGGGGACCGGTTTGCACAATAATTTGCATAGTCCAGTTTTCTGGTCCATGTCAGAGTTTTCATAACCAAACCACATCTTTGGGGTGTACTACTCCAACATAACATGTGTGTTTCTATGTTCATTATCCTGTAAAGTTAAATAAATAAAAAAGGGTCAGTTTAGTCTGTGTTCTGTCAACAAAATAGAACGTAATCATTTTAACTGGTATTGGTATAAACAACATTTCCGGTATTGTAACATTCCTAGTTACAGGGAAGACCTAAAGTGAACCACGTCTTCAGTTAATTGGTAATTAAATCTCATAATAAGGAGTTTTAATATATTATAATATCAAATAAGTTCATTTCTCGTGTGCTTAACCATGACCTCACTTCCAGCTGATGCCACTCATTCAAAAACCGGAGTCCCTCCTTCACCTGTACACACACACATTCTTTTTCCTTCTCATTTCTGTCATACGGTTACACAAAGGTGTCAAGTGTTTCTGCCAGCTGCTGCACTAGATTAAATACACCTAATCAGAGGTAAACATTAGATTAACATATTCAGAGAGAAGTCACAAAACAAGACCCCAAAATGGACAGCGCTGTGTAGGTTCATCCAGGCAGTAGCGGGTTTAGAAGGATCATTTTAACGTCAGCTTTGTTTCAAAAATATCCCCGATATCACTCCATCGGTCCACGTTAACACAAGGCAGCTCTCTGGGAGTTATTTATTTCTAGCTCTTCGCCATGTAGCTTAGCTAAGACACGCTAATTGTTGGCTGATAGCTGCCTTAACAGTTACCAGACTAGTTAGCGATTAATAATTTCCAGTGCTGTGGTAAGACTTAAGTTAGTATGTGACTTAGCCAAAAAGGAGATAAAAAGAAAACTGACGTCTTCCGCGGCTAAATGCGGTCCAAAAAAACTGAAAATCGGGACTAGCTTCTTAAAGCTACTTAACTTCCCGAGGATATGTGGGAAAGCTAGTGCTACAGCTAGCACTGAGATAGGAATTCCATTCACAATACAAACGTTAAAACCACTTATTACAAGAAAAGACAATAAATTTAAACTATAAACGACATTCACGAATAACCCAAAGCGTTTAGAGTATCTCCGATCGTCAGAGATGCTGTCTTAGCATCAGCCCACAAACCACGGATTGAATATTATAAACTGTAGTGCTAACATTAATTAAATCAGTATATACAGATACTATAAGCAATGACAACTACGCAGGAAAAAGGCAAGAGTGTATAAAACGAGTTTTACCCTAGAGTTCCATCCCAACCACAGACATAAGTCACCCAGGCTCTTAATGTTTACAGTTTTAAGCCGTCGGTTGTTTAACTCCGCAGCTTTTCTTCCTCGGTAATATGCGCATGCCGAATGTCAAGCGCCACTTCCTCATATTTTGCTTTCAAAATAAAAGTAGGGGATTATGTCATTGCACGTAACGACAGATTAAAAAAATAAAATGTACCTACACTACTTTGCAAAAGTCTTGTGTAAAGGTCTAAAAAGTAGTTTGGACTATTCCATCGAGCTTGAAAGTCAACATTTTGTTTGATCATCTTTTTTCTACAACACAGCCTGAACTCTCTTTGGCAAGCTTTCTTGTAATTTTTTTAAGTACCGGTCGTCAGGAATACTACCAAAGCTCTTCTTTGGATGGTGACTGCCTTTTGTTCTGTGCTCTGTACAGTTTGAAAACATGACCAAGCCTCCATCGTGTTTTACAGATGCCTGTAAACAATCACTGCTGCTCCTCTCGTGACCTTCCCTGTACATACTGATAATGATTTGATCTGATTTCTTTTTATTTAAGCCACCTTTCAAAACACTCGAGGTCACCTTACACAAAACACTTAAAAAAAACAGATAAACCCTTAAATATCAGTAAAGTCATTAAAATAAGTTTACAATATACAAACATGGGCTACGACAGCTGTAAGACGGTAAGAGGTAAGCAATAAAGTGGTGAAGTTGACACAGGATTTGAAAGTGGTGAGAGAGTCAGAGTTACAGATGTCTAGTGGGAGGGAATTCTATAGGTGAGGAGGAGAACTACTAGACCCACTGTAGATAAACAGGCAGGAACAGCTTGAGAGAAGAATACCTGAGACTGGGTGTGTTGAAATGCAGAAGCAATTCATTTCAATTCAGTATTGAATACTGAATATATTTTTTATTCATTTTGCTCCAACAACAACAGTCACCTCAAGGCACTTTACGTTGTTAGGCAAAGACCCTCCAATAATAAAAATAAGACTCCCAAAATAGCACAACCTCCTATTATCAAACAGTAGGACGGAAAAAAAACTCTCTTTTAATTGGGGTGTCTGTAGCTCAGGTGGTAGAGCGCTATATTATAACCAACAGAAAGACACCTCTGCATGACCCAGCCTTAGGGAGAGGGAGCCATCTGCTGGGGGTGAGGGCAGGGAGATGGGACAAAAGGCAGACTGTGGACGAGAGCCAGAGACTAATGATAATTAGTGATTGGTGGGCAAGTTTCAGTTACTGTGCAAATGTACTGTTTATAAGGTTGGGAAACTCAGCTGAGACTGAGTCACTTGGATGAGTGACAAAACGTTTCTCCCATTGAAAACGTTACGTCCAGATGAACAGACTCAATCTTTTGGGAATTAATGATTTCATGTAAAGTGGTGTATTTCACATAGAGATCAAATGCATTATGTTACATTTGTCACGGTGGATTTGATGCCACTGAGGAGTACTCTTTTTTGACACTGTTCAATATGATAAAGTTACAGGTGAATCTGAGTCCTGTTGTCACTGATTTCAGTCTAGTTCTTGCGTAATTTGGCTTACTCCAGCCTTTTCTCCCTATGTGTGTGTCTGTTTGTGTTTTAGAATTACAAGAATTATGTATTCATCATTGGGGTTATAGTTAAAGCTGTTGTTCGTATAAAGAATAATTATCTACGGTGGTGGCTACAAAGCCATTTGAAGCCATTTTAATTTAGATAGATGCATCAAAAGATTCAATATTTTTCCTGTTTATCCAACTCTTTAGACAGTTGAACATGGGCTCTTCAGTTGGGAGGTTATTCCATTTCCACATCTAGAAATATAAATTTTAGGCAAGAAAGGCTTTTTAAAAACATATTTTGCGATAAAATCAGAAATCTTAAAAGCTGTTTTTTTCTGATTTGACTAGTGACAGGGGCGGATCTACAGGGGCAGCATAGGGTGGCATGTGCCACCCTAACACGTTCAGCCTAGCTACAAATAACATTGAATATGTTACACAGTGTTACCTCCCCTCCACCACTAAAACGGTTCAGCCGTAGCTCATACCAGCGTTATTTCTTGTTGTCCATAGCAACACAATGGGCATTTTTAGATTTCACACAAGTGGTTAAATGTGACAATGGGGTCGACGGACACGCCTCATCTCCAGTGCGTGACCAGTTGAAGATTCCATAGCAACAAGCTGCAGCCATGATGAATCTCATTTCAACTTGTCTTGAAAGTTTGGACTTCAAACTATACACCAGTTTTTAAATTTAAGATCATAAAAATATACTTGATGCTTTTTTTCTGAATACTATCATGTTTAGTGTCGGATGAAACAGTAAAAACTGATTTCTACGAACAGTCCAAAAATAGGAAAAAAAAACATGCCACCGCTTTTCTATTGGTGTAAAAGTGAACCGTGTCGACCAGTAAAAATGATTTGGCAACACATGGGATCTGACTATTTAGGAAGAGGAGAACGTTTTCAGAATGACGGCTGCGGGAGAGAGAAATGTCACAGATTTGTGACATTTAGCACGTTTGGAGTGTGTAGTTAGTGTGTAGCCATTTGTTTTGTGTGTCATAACAATGCGGGTAGTCGTGAAGATCACAGTAGCTGCTAAAAAGCCACCAAAGGCAGATTGTAATGTAAACACTGTCTCCAGGTGGAAAACAGGAGAAGTGATACACCTCCTGCTGTCAGGCCTTCAGGGTTTGTGCCACAATTGATTTCAGGTCAATTGTGTAAATGCAGCATGTCAATGAAAAAATAACTGTAAATTCAGACATGTGAGACTGTGCTGAAAAGAATGATGCCGAACAAGGCAAGACAAAAAAAAACCACACATGGTCATGGTGAAATACAAAGTAGTTAAAAATGGCCAGTGACGCCACAGACCCCAGAGGTTTAACCCAATAAATCATAAAAAATTAGGTGAAAAATGTAACATTTTTAAATAATGTTTCATGAAAGTGCAAATTTTGGCATTTTGTGTAAATTTAAGCAACAATTTAATTCCTATACTTCACAACGCCACACCCTTTATATAGTTTCAGATTCTTTCTTTACAAAGAACACCGCAGTAGAAAAACAACTTTGTTGCTCAAGTTAAGGAGAGTAGCTAAAAGCCTTCCAGCCATTTGGCTGTCCGGCAAATGACTGCTCTCTGGGACTTCTAGAGAGCAGTCATAGAAACTATGATATAGAAAATCATAGTTTCTATATCCTACAAGAGTGTAGTGTAGACTATTAATGGTTTTCTGCAGTTTTGGATATGTGCATCTGAGGACGGATGACTTGTCTGCTGCAGACCAAGAATACAAGTTCAAATAAAGCAACCTAAACCTGAGTACTGTATGTCAGCTCTAATGTCAAAGTCCACTCACTCAGTGTGTACTTCAGAGTTTCTATTAAAAGCTAGCATTCATTCATTAAACACATTGATATTTATTGTATTGCTTTTTCTGTGATTAACACTGCTGAACAACAAGTGTTCATTTAATTTTAGTCAATAACACTTTCAGTGTCAGCTGTTGAGAAATAATATACAAAACATGCAGAATACATGTTTATCTTTACTACAAAACAAAAACAAACAAACAAAAAAAAAGAATGTTAGTAGTGTAACTCACTCCAGACCTTCGTAGTAGTCATCAGACAGGGAAAAAAATGTTTTTTTAAACCCTTGTAAATGTCATTCCCAATTACATCCTTAACAAAAAGATTTCACTCAAAAAGAAAATAAAAAAAAATAAGCAAACAAGCAAATTTCATCATTTTCAAACAAAGTGCCTTATCTCATCAAATCCTTCAAATAAATTAAATTCAACACATTAACAAAAGTTTCATTTTACAAACATCAGTTTTCACATTAATTCTCATCCATTTCATTTCATGAAATTAATGCAGTAACTTGAGCTGATGAAGTGTCTGCTTACATTAGGCAAGCAGTGTAAATTCAGTGCTCTTCATGTGCTGGACAATTTATGAATTTAACCCATCCAGTCCTTACGAATTCATTTTAAACCAACTCCTCTCACTCTCAATCATTTGCTCATCATCCAACCATGAAGGAAAGTGGCTTCAATTGTCAGGCAGCAGGTTGAAGCTCAGGCATGGCTGACTGGCAGTTGTGTCAGTGAATGGGACATATGTGGCTGCAGCAGAAGTGGGTCTGAAGTTTGGACTGCGCAGGTAAAAAAAAAACAAAAAAAACCTCAAAGTTATTTAATAATCACACATGTCAGTAAATAAGCATGATTATAGTGAAATGTACATGGTTCCTGACAAGATTTCAGACTTTGATTGTAACAAAAACGACTTCATTAAAGCGCCTTGAGGCGACTGTTGTTGTGATGTGGCGCTATATAAATAAAATTGAATTGATTTGATTCCCTGTACTGAAAATGGGATTCCTCCTAAATATCAGCAAGTGATGCAGAGATTACGTTTGTTCTGAGTTAGCTGCTTGCTGGCAGAGTCAAAGACTGGTCGGCATAGGAACGACTGCATTTGTTTCTTACCATCCATGTAGGTCAGTGTGGTGAGGAGAGGTGCATCCGGAGAAATGTAGGTGGTATACTGGAGATCATCCATCAACGGTGGAGTCAGCTGACCAGGAGCAAGTGATGCCATCATGGTTGAGTGGGCAGGATTTGGGTTGATGTGCTTCTTTTGACGAGCTCGGCAGTTCTGAAACCAAACCTGTATGAACGAAGCCTGGATTAATCGCTGGTCTTGGAGTGATGGTTTCCCTTTCAAATCGTTTTTCCTTCACAGAGAAAAAGGTCTAAACAGCAACTGTGCAAAATGCCCTGGATTTCTCACCATTCTCAACTTGAAGGATATCTGGAACTTTGCAAGTTCATTATGTTACTTGCTGACATTTTAAATTCTGGATTTGGCTCCAGATTCTAACTCTAAGCACAAACCAATGCACACCTATGTTATGACCAGTTATGAAGAAAGGTGTCCCGTGACACCTTATTGCAGGACCTCCCCCTGCAGTCGTTTAGTATTGCCATACTGCAGCCTGCTTTACCTGAATAACCCTGCGACTGAGTCCAGTTCTCTCTGCCAGCTTCTGCAGCGTCTGTGCATCTGGGTTGTTATCTTTAGCAAACTGGGTCTGCATCACCTAAACAAGTGATGACAGATGGGTACATGTTTACATCACTGAAATTTAAGATGCGTTTCACAGTTATTTAACAGACCACGGTAGACAGGGTGCTATGGCGTTCAAATGCCACTAGAGGGCAGAAAAACTTCAAAATAGGCTGAACAAATATCTCTGGCTTCTATTGTTCTTTCCACTGAACACATTCAGTAAACAGAGCTCCAGTAATATTCACTAGTCACTTTTCTTTCCACTAGTCATCATACACAGCCATAAATTTAATATTAAAACAGTAACTTAACAGTGTTCTCTCACAGAATAAAAAAGTATTCATTGGATATTAAAAATATAGACATGAAAAATGACAAAGTGCTATTATTTTAGTCACTCGTGCTAGTGGTTGTACTTGTGACACTTTTAAGTGTAAATGGTCTAACAGCAAAGCAGGAGTTAAGGGGAAAAAAAACACAAAAAAAAACGGGACAACACCTGTAACTGGTCGACAGTGAAGCTGGTCCTGGCCCTCTTAGCTGGCTTGGGCAAAATGCTGAGGTCATCTTTGTCTGCCATCTCTTCAGCTTTTGGTTGTTCTTTAAGAAAAGTGGGATTAAAGGACATTTTAACTGACTGGGCCCAATTCAGATCAGATGCCCCGTGGACATCACCCAAACCCGAGTTACATCTAGAAGATCCATGTGTTAGAAATGTGTCTTTTTGTACGGGATCAGAGTATACCATTTTTCAGCATGTGTAACATGCTTCGTGGTAACAGGAGGATTGAGCTGTCTCACTGCACAGTTTGTTTAGGTTCTGTGTGACATTATCACAGGCAGAAGCATTAGTGTTAGCAGTGCAGATACATTTTCTACGTGGGTCTTACTAAGAACTTCTAGTATTTTAATTTCTATCCTTGGGACACTTATTCGAGTATCTGATATTTGAGTGAAACTAAAATGCCACCTGCAAGAAAGGCATTGTACTGTAATGTCTGCAGTATTTTAATTAACCATTGTTTTCTGGAAGGACTCTTCCAAAAATAGGTTACATTGCAGCAGAAATGACAGTAAGATGAGCATGTGGTCTGTACATAACATGTATGTGAACATCTGTATGGTTGACTTCTTCACTGAGGATTATTGCATTAATTGGTTACATTTATAACAAGTGCTACAGCAAAACCACTAATTAGCTAACAACATGGATAGATGCTGCAAAGTCTAAAAGCATGTACTAATCTTTATTACTAAAGAAAGCAGCTAAACATGAGGCTCGTCTGTCACTTCACTTTAAAATTCAATATAAGTTGAATTTGACAAAAAATAAAATTGTAGGCGATTAGTTTCACAATCGTTTTACTGTTTGCTGTCATTCAGATTGGATCCTTGTCCATCCACACACTCACTGTTTTCCTTGGCTCGTTTGAGATTCTCTAACATAATATCATAGTGTGGCCGGCAGAAGACTCGATTCTCCAGAAGTCCACATTCTTCCCCCGTAGAAAGCTGGCGTTTACACGAGGTGCAGGAGAAACAGGCCAGGTGGAAGGTGCTACCTCTTGCCCGACGCACCCAATCACTAGAATGGATGTTACGCCCACAACGGGCACAGCGAGTCCCATACCGCCTGCAATGAAAGAAAAAATCCAAAAGAAAAACTAAGGAGAGAACTTACTGAAGCAAATCACTGAAACTGACAAATCAGTATTTATGGCAGACATTCTTCAGGTGCTCAGTCCATCCTTAATACCCCATTTTAAAAACAAAACTACTCATATGTTTAGTTTCATTTACATTTTTTTTCCTGTACTTTAAAAAAAAAAAAAAATCCTCACCGAAACAAGAATTTGTCACCGATTACAATTATAATGTCTAAGGTAATGCATAATCCACTGACATTTTTAGCCTTTCCTGTCAGTTTACTGTGCCCACATTGCCTACATGCCCCAGTACCTGCTGCATGTGTAGCAGCCTTGCCCTGACCCTGCATGACAGCTGATATCAAACATCATCTCAGATCAAAGTGCGTATGTACCTGATCACAGATGTGAATATGACCAGACAATCCATTTGAAGCACATATATTCTTTGCCAGTGATGCATTTGAGGATAAACTGCAGTAGCTTGCCCTTCTTATCCCCTACCAAGGGAAGTTTAAATGTCATACTTTATTTGGATTTTAAGAGTCGTGGTGCAGTCAGTTGGAATAGTCTCCCTCGGCCAATTATTAACTATTAGACAACATTTAAACAACTTTAAATCTGAAAGCAAAAGGCAGCCCATTTTGCGAGGTGCAAAATATTTTCACCAGTCAGTCAATTTTGGCTAAAATTGCATGCATGTAGCACACAAATCAGATAGTTTTATGCACCCAAGGGATTAATAAGGTTTTATCTATCATATAAATTATATATGTCATATATGCAAAAAAAAAAATCTTACATTAATTTGGTTATGTCAGTTTATTATGTGTTCTTGATCTGCTAATTAAATTGTTTTGTCATTTTCATTCCTTCATGTTTTGAATAAAATCTTTATGCTCTTTTGGGGTGACATAAAAGCTACATTTTGAATAGTAAACCTGTGTGTCCTTTGACTGCTTGGCTTCTTACACAATCAAATGAAAACTAAAATAAAAACAATCAATTTCTTTCTTGACCAATTTTTAAAAAATGATTAAAAAAAATCATATTCTGATAATGTTAAACTATACTTGAGTCCCAGATTCCCACAGTTTGACATTTTATACAATTCACTTTAAGGACAGAGCTAACTGTATGTGTGACACATATGCTAGATGCTCTGAATGCGATATTTTAAAATCAAATGTGTGACCTGACTTTTGTTTTTGTATTTACTTTCACCAAATTGGCATCATTTTCAAAGATGCTAATCCGACGTAAACATATGAAACCCATTAACACCAATCGATTTAATTAAATGACAAATTGTGTGTGCGTGATGTACCTGAAGTAGTCGAGTTTGCAGAAAACCTCTTTGTCTCTGATGTAACAGCTCACGTGCCGGCCCAGTGAAGTCTTACAGACACTGCATGAGAGGCAGCGCACGTGCCAGCACAGATTATTGACCTAGGATTTCAAATTATTTAATTAAATATATTCAGTCAACATAACTAAAGACCATAGAGGCTCCTGAAATTATTGGTAATACTTTTATTTTTCTGAATGCACTGAGATATTAGTGTTGATAATTAATAAGACTGCTGTGGTGTGTTTGCAATTCCAAAATAATACAAAATGTACATCCAGGGACAGAAAAGCTTTAAATTCATTTTGACTGCACATTCAGCCATTCTGTCCTTATAGGCACAGAAGGCAGAAGTGTTTATTAAAAATAAAAAAAAATAAACAATAAACATTTAA
>VURO01020186.1:0-13204 GCA_015108175.1 Pelvicachromis taeniatus
CTGAATGTCTATAAGCCATTTCACACCCACAGCCATGTCACATTTAAAGTCACTTAAATAATCTTTTCTTCCCCCATTCTGATGCTCAGTTTAAACTTCTGTGGGTCATCTTGACTGTTTTCCAGCCATGTGACTGGCTGATTAGATATTTGTGTTAATGAGCACTTGAGCAAGTGCACCTAACACAGTGACCAGTGAGTGTATTTTAGTCATTAGGCCCTTTAAAATGTGTTACTGCCATTTCTGTTGTAATATCACTAGTAACACTACTTTAACTACAGTAAACACATGAAACATATGTGGGGTCTTGATAAACTGAGCAGATATTTGAGGTTTACACAGCTACATTCTCGTCTGAAAATATGTTAAACGTTTATTTTGTGACCCAGAAAGAATAATAAGAGTAATATTAAAACTAGCTAGCCACAGGTATTGTCTTTTGGGATAATGCTTCAAACGACGTGTCGACTATTAAATTAGTTGTCGGCGATTTTGATAGTCGACTTAATCGTGACTAATCGACTAATTGTGGCAGCCCTAGAGCGCATACTTTTATACTTAAGTTTATGGTTTTCAAATTTCCCAAATAGGCTATGAATTCTCAAATAGACTTTGAAGCTTTAAAGTCACTTTTCAAAAATTAGAAGTACAGTAATTATAGTGTACATTGAAGTACAGTGTGTAACATATAAACCATAGCTCCATGGTGCTGCAGATGAAAAACTCTACTGTCTTTTGGGAAGAAAATGTATATTTATTTTTATTCACATATTACACAGACTGTGTGCTGACTGAAGTGGCTCAGACTGTAGCAGTGCAGTGCCTGGAGTATTTTCAAGTATCATTAAAGTTACTGTTTGACTGCAGATTGCAGTCAATTGAATTCTGCTCACGTACAATTACATATCTTATCCCCCCTAATTCAAGCCCATAAAGTGGTAGCTCTGCTAACTCTGCTCGTTCAGTATATCTTTGTTTAATCTCTTTATTTGCTTTTTGGACAAGTGAGGTTACAAAAATCTCTTGAATCATATTTAGTTTGGTGGACAGAAAAAAAACCTTTGTGCACTGTGAGTAACTTTTCATAATGTGAGACTTTTGCATTGAATTTTAAAAACTGATTTTTCTGCTTTAGTTGTATTTAGCAACCAAAAATATTGTGGCAGCACAGAGAAGACAAATCATTAATGATGTGTTGTCAGATGCAGGTGGAGGTGTCGCTGTCCTAGTTCTCTTTCTGTAGCAGAACTTCAAAAAGCTGACTCAGTTCTTCTGGCCAGTTTTTATCTGAGGTTCACACCAGGAAGAACCTGAAGTATGATCCTCCTACCCACCAGGAAACCGTTCCCAGCTGTGGGTTCACCTCCTCCTGCTGTACTCACAAAGTAGCATCACTTTCATTGCTCAGTCCTGAACTACTGTGAAGCATAACCAGTGTGTTCTCTCTAAACATCAGTAACTAAGAAAACATGACAGTAGGTATCCCAGTAATTACTGACTTAACTATTTGGGTTATTATTGTTATTATTGTGCTGTGGGGTTTTAGACTAAGATGCTGTCTAGGTTTGATGTAGTTTTAAAGCTGACAAACTGAGAATCAACTTAGTAACAATGAGTAACTTCTTATTTCATTGACAGGTGTTGTTCAACACACCCATTTAGAACACGGCTGTGAAGATCTTGTCATGGTTTCGGCAGATCAGTTGCGTAGATATGTCACTATTTTGTTGTTTGAGGTCTTTTCTCAGGTGGAGTTGCTGGGCAGGCTCAGTTCAGGGGTTTCACTTGGAAGTGGCATTTTTGTGGGGCTCCTCCTCCCCCCCAAAAAAGTACCTAAGTTTGGGAGTTTGTGCTCAAACCATTGAGGTGTTTCAATTGTCAGGAATTTGGACATATTGCTAAGGTGTGTAAAGGAAAGAGAATATGTGCTCAATTTTCTGGAGATCATGAGTATAGGAAGTGTAGAGTGGGCGTAAAACTAAAATGCTTTAGCTGTGGAGGAGAACATAGTGTTGCTTTTTAGGGATGTGAAGTGCTAAGGCATCAAACAGTTGTTCAACAAGCGAGGGTACTGCAGAAAGTGACCTGTGCAGAGGTGTGTAAAATAGCTGAGCAAGAGGGACAGATTGGGAAACCCAGGTCAGGAGGTAAACAAGTAATGGAAAAGGTTATGGAAATGGTTGAAAGGAAAATAGAGGAAGAGAAGAAGAAAATGGTGACATTCATTGCAGGAGTAATAAATGCAACATCAGATGTGAAGTCCAAGTCGGAGAGGATTCAGATTATTGTTAAGGCAGCATGTCATAGTTAGACATGAAGAATATCAGGTGGGAGGATATAAAAGTACTAAAGTAAAGTAGTCAGGCAAATCAAAGGGGATAATGTGGTGGTTAATTTTTATAATCCTACAGTGGAATGCAAGTTTTTTGTCAAATGGTCAGGATTTTAAACAGTTTATATACGATCAGACAGAAAAACCTGATCTAATTTGTATTCAGGAAACATGGTTGAAGCCTTTTTTGGACTTTAGCGTGTATTATGGGTATACTGCAGATAGATACAATAGGAAAGAAGAGAATTGAGGTGGGTGTCTTACATTGATTAAGGAAGGTATTCCATATAAAATAATTGAAAGGGACAGGGATTTGGAGTACGTAGGAATTAAGGTATGGATAGGAGGGAAGGTAATTATGGTTACTAATTTTTACAATCCTTGTAAAAAACTTGAGTTAAGTAAACTGAAGGAAATAGCTATGAAAGGAAATATTATATGGTGTGGAGATTTTAATGCATATCATTTGTTATGCGGGAGTGAGAAAACAGACTATAATGGAAAAAGTGTTAGCGGAATTTCTGGATGATAACAATCTTGTCTGTTTGAATGATGGAAGAAGACAAGAATTGATATTAGTTCTGGTAAGGAATCGGTATTAGATTTAACATTTGTATTTAGTTCTTTGGCTCCCCAGCACCTTTGGCTGGTGCTCTCATTTAGCCTGGCCCTGAGAAGTGTGGGGGTGAACTAGGAGTACCAGTTAAAGGTGCTGGGGAAGAGGCTGTTTCAGTTTGTCAGGGATTTTTGCTGCAGTGCTCTCTGCTGTTTAATCACACACCTGTAACTTTTCCTGACAACCAGAAATCTTTCCCATAACTAAACTATTGAAAGAGAGTTTTGGACTGGGCTGAATTTTACCTGCCATTTCTCCTTTGGCAAAATTGAGGTATGATGCGTTTATTGCTTATTTCAGGTGTGTTTTTGACCTTTCCCAACATGGGGAGGAAATGGCATGTTGAATCAACAGGGCAATAGGCCAGTTTCACAATTTGCAATTAACTCCAAGATGGGCGTTTATCAGGCCCTAAATGAAAAGCCGCTCTTAGCTATAAGGCATGTAGTCACCCACTCAATGCACTGAGCTAACCCGGCACCCAGCCACCTCTAGCATAGCCAATTCAGCTGAGACATTGAGACGAGCCAGAGTGTCTCTCTCTCAGAGACACTCTGGCGTCTGTGTATATGCTGTGGTCAATCGCGTAGTGACATGTCTCGTCGGCACCTTGGGGTTTTGTGAGACCCTTTGACTTGTGCGTGGGCAGCACGGTGGCATGGTGGTTAGCACTGTTACCTCACAGCAAGAAGGTCCAGAGTTCAATTCCACCATCAGGCCATCTTTCTGGTAAGAAAAGATGGCCTCTCACTCCCCCATAACAAAAAACACGTTCTCCCTGTGTTTACATGGGTTTTCTCCAGGTACTCTGACTTCTTCCCACAATCCAAAGACATGCAGTTAGGTTAATTGGAAGCTCTACATTGCCCATAGGTGTGAATAGGCCTATGGGCAGCTGAGATAGGCTCCAGCCCCCCCTGTGACCCTGACAAGAATAAGCAGAATGGGTGGATGTCTTGTTGGCAAAAAAAGGAGGACCATAAGTGAATTTGGGGGTACTGGCAGGAAAACTGGTTTTGAAACCCTCTCTCACATGCAACTCCTGGCTATGCTATGTTTTGGTACGGATAGTCTCTGCTGAAAGCTCAGATCGACTCCAGGGCAGAACAGAACTTACTCTACGAGCAACTGATGAGGCAGTTGAGAATAAACACTCTTCCCCTTATCACTCCTTTGTCTGTAGCAGCTCCCAATGGACAGATACTGGCCAGAGTTATCCACCAAACAGATTTGGTTCATCTTATCACATCTGACAATCAACAATCATCTGCAGTTTTTCCTACACCACATACCCCCACACTTCTTGGCTATCCAAACACCTCATCCCACTTTCCATGTTTCTCAAATAAACCCGTTTCCAGTCTTCTGTGCCCACCCACCTGGTCATTTGGGAGGGGTATGGCCCCAAAGAGTGGTTGTGGGTTTCAAAGTCTTTCTGTTTAGTAGTTGTGTCTAGATTTTAATGTTTGAGGTCTTTTCTCAGGTGGGGTTGCTGGGCAGGTTCAGTCCATGGGTTCCGTCAGCAGGTGGCATTTTTGTGGGGCTCCTTCTTTCCTTTCAGTTTGTTATCTGAATGCCCCGTGTGTAATCTTGTCACAGCCACTTACCTTAACGTGGCAGTCATCCTCTATAAGTCCTTCCTCCTCTCCTCCAAGTCCACCAACACCTTTAGAAGCTACCATGCCATTCCTCTCCATCCTTCCTGCCCACTCACCACCTGTCCACCTTCTGGCCCTCGCCTGCTGGGTTGACACCCCTTCCTGATCTAGTTTCTCTGCCAGCATATGCAAGATCAAATCATACCTTAAAGCAGTGACTGTTAGCATGGTTTTCAAACAGGATCACTGTGACAGACTACGGGTTTAGATTTCCTTGTTCCCGCAACACAGTCTCCCAAGGAATTTCCACTTTTTCCAATAAAATACAACAACAGTGCACCTGCGCTGAGTCTGCCTTTTGGGTCCACCCGCATAACATGACAGATCTACTGGCACGTTCTCATTTTTTGCACAGTCGATGAGCGTTTCAGGACACATTTCACTGCATGTTGTACTCATATAGCTATGCATGTGACAAATAAAGAACCTTGAATTGTGACCTCTTCTGAAACGAGTAAGACTAGAAAACTCACAAGACTTATTTTTTTCATTATGTTCACATTACCTCTGAAGAAGAAAAAAACTGCACTGTGTGTGTTCTGTTTCAGGTGTGAGCAGTTATTAATTGTCCAGCTACAGTGTTTCAATATTTATGTAATGCTTTAAATATGTTTAAAAGATCATTCTTATAACTTTCTTCTACAGAAGAAAGTTATAAGAAACTCTTCAGCATGGTCAGAAACTCTTCAGCATGGTCAGAAATTACATTGAAACCCTTAAAGAGAAGAAACAAGAAGCACGAACCTCCAAACTGCTCACAGAACAGGAAGTGGTGATAGAAGTGCTCAAATCTTGTTTAGGCTTGTATAGGAATAGTTGTACTGATCCAACATAAAAAAAAAAAACATATCAGCATAAATGACTGCATGATAAAAAAATAGTTATTTAGATAATATAATAGATAATAATTTGGTTTATTTATTTGTAATTTATTATTTCATCCAAAGTTAAGACTTCTGTGGACAAAAGCAATTTAATCTTTCACGATCAAGCTCTTCAAGTGAGAAAAGGAAAACCCAGCTGCGTAACTGCAGATTTACCCAGCTGGTTTTTGGTACCTGACCAGAAAAATGTTGGATGTAAATACCATCATTTAAATTGCTACGTCATTGGATTATGTAATTGTGGCATTGTGACAAAGTGGCCATTTGTCACTTACATATATTCTTAATTTGTCTTGTGTTATCTTATAAGGAATCATAATGCTTTAATGTAGATATTTCAGATGTAACCTTGGCTCTACATACTATCCCAGGTCTGTTTGTGGTAGCATTGGTTACATTCATTAAATCCATGCATATGTTCTTAAAGCCAAATGCTACTTAATCATTACATAAACAAATCTTTCATTTGTTTATGTAGTTCAGTTATACTTACCATTGTGTGTTCCTTTATGCAGGTCCTATATGTAAAACAGGTATGTGGGAGAGGCCGCCCCAGTACGGTGAGGATGGTGAGGATGAAGATACTGAACTTTATTTAACTACTTTTGAAAGGACTGCAACAGGATGTCAGTGGCCACAAGAAGGATGGGCACTGCATCTAGCTCCACTTCTCAGTGATAAAGAATGTGCTGCTTATGTTGATATGGACACTGAAGAGACAATGGACTATGATAAAGTAAAAACTTGAAATAAAAAAATTTGAAATAAGTGCTGAGACCTACCAAATGAGATTCTGTGACATGATGGTGAAGAACGATGAGACACTAAAGGGCTGTGAACGTGCCTTAAAGATCTGTACGTGGATGTTCCACGTACAGATCTTGGATGCTCCCAAAGGAGAAGACAAAGGACCAAATAGGAGATGTCATAGAGATGGAGCCGTTTCTCAGAGTTCTTAGCCGTGACCTTAGGAACTGGTTGAAAGAGCACAACCCTACCACTTCAAGAGAAGCTGCAGAGATGGCAGAGGCTTTCCTTGCAGCCCGATGCCCACGAAAAGGGTACATGACAGGGAAACCCCGTTCAGTCCCTGTAATGGAGGGTAAGTCAGGGGGTGGGAATGGATACAGAGCTAAAGGTCCTAAACAAAGTTCTCCAATCACTAGCATTAGCCATGGTAGAGAATTAAAACAGCGTGTCCCTTTGGTATGTCATTCCTCTGGTCAAGCAGGTCACTTTAAGGCAGACTGCCCAGGTCAGCAAGTCAGTAAGACTTACATGTGTAAAGTTAAAGTCTGGTGTGTTCATGGCGATAATGGTGATTATCCTATTGCCAATGTGTGACTTCAAGTTAGAGGGGCAGGCATATGTACTTACAGTTGGAGTAATGGATAAACTTCTTAATATTATGACATACATCAACTAATTTTCCTGCAGAACAGCTCTGGTCAGCAGGGCTGCCATATGTTAACTTCTTGGTTTGATTGTGAACTGAATAATTAAGCTAACTCTAAACAGCTTCAGAGATGAGCTAGCTCAGTCTGTTTCTCAAAAAGAAAGAAATTATAGAAAGCCTTAAAAAGAATCAAATTTGGTGTCTTATCTGGGTCAGTTGTTGAGTTTCCTCCTATTCTCTTTGGGTTTTTACTCTAGTCTCATCTCAGGACAGAGCCGGTGTTGTTCCTGATGTCTCTCAAACTCTGCAGAGTTTCTAATAGGGAGTTAATCTTACCATTAGATCTTTAAATGATTACTAAAACACAAGGACTGTAAACAGAGGACTGTTTTACACTGAAGAGACACTTCTGTTTTACAGAGGACTGTAAAACAGAGGACTGTTTTACAGTTTATGGATGAATATGCTCAGCAGGCAATATTCCAATTTCACATGAATGCAACATTAGCTGTTTCCAAGAGAAGTTTGCAGTTGCTTAGTTGTCTCCCCTCGATCACCTTAACGCTAACCTGACCCTAGCTGCTCTGTGCAGAGACACAAGCAGGTGGCATGAGTTCAGCCTGAGAAATATCACTACAGAACTTTGCACTTTATTTGATGTTTTTTATTTGTTATGACATGAGTATTACAAAGCTTTTCATGTATTACACGTGCTGAATTTACATTTATATAATTTAGATTAGATGAAATACATTTATATAATAGTTTAATCATTGTTTTAATATTGTGATATCACGTCGTTGCTAGACTACTAAATGTTAAAAGAAGAACTGATATTTGAATTGAAAAAAGTTGGGTGTATTTCAGCCTAGTTTATTAATCTCATCTCTCCTCCCACCTTCAAAGTTGGCATTAGGAAATTCAAATTTGAAAATGTTCTTGATCAGTTAAATCACGATGAAGGGAAATATATTTCGCTTTTTGAGAAATACCGGACTCATCAAGAGGATTTAAGGAAACGGAAGCGATGTAGCAGTATAACCCAAGAGATGGCAGTAGTTTGTTGAATGCAAGCTGCCTTTAAAAACGAAAGAAGAAGACGACGACACCGGAAACCAGGTTTGTCTTCTGGATTAAAATAGGGTGGTTTGATGTCTGTAAATGCTCTCGTGTTACATAGATTTAATTTCCCATTAAAGATGTTTGATTTTAGTTATTCCACATTTTAAATACTATTTGTTAGGGTGAAACGTTTTAATGTTGATGCGGTCACCGGAACACCGCCTCATCGTAAGAAGTCTCCAGGGCAGTAACGGTCACCGGTTTTATCCTCCATCCTCTCAGCTCTTCTTCTACCTCCGTCATGGCGCCCACTTTCGGCCTTTTACCTGCCGTCACGTTGGTGGTGCTGTCCGGTTTTCCCGCTGCGGTGTCCTTGCGAAGGGACGTGCTCGAGCTCGGGGACGCGGACTTCGACTACCTGGCAACAGAGCACGAGACCATGCTGGTGAAATTCTACGCTCCTTGGTAACGAAACGGCGTTAGTTTAGCGCGGCGGGTGATTTTCCTGTGATTTTTTTTTTCTCATGAAATCATTGCATCTTTGTTGGGTTTCTACTGTTTTTAAATCGTGTCTCTACTGTTATGGAGGCACTAACAACATGTTTGTCCTCTCCCATCTCTTATTCCACTACTCCTCTTTTTTCCGTCATTTCCCTTAATCTAATAATTTTGTATTTATTATACTGTGGCTCTTATTTCCTTCATTCCTTCCCTCTATCTTCTTTTCCTCATTCCTTCCTTACGTTCCGGCTTTCTTCCTTCCTCCCATCTTTCCTTCACTGCTTTTCTTTTGTTTGTTTCTCCTTCCTTTCCTTCGCTCCTCTTCTTTTCCTTCCTCCAGGTGTGGTCATTGTAAGAAATTGGCCCCAGAGTTTGAGAAAGCAGCTAGTCGACTGAAAGGAAGTGTTCAGTTTGCAAAGGTAACGTGTCCATCATGTTCATTACTGTTGTGAACACCTGTTTAACAACAGTCTTATCTGTTTGTGTTTCACCTGTGCGGCAGGTGGACTGTACGGCAAACTCTGAGATGTGCAGTCGTTTCGGGGTCTCAGGTTATCCCACCTTGAGAATTTTTAGGTATGGCAAAGATTCCGCCCCCTATGACGGCCCTCGCACTGCAGGTAGGAAACACTGATGAGCCATCCCAATTCTGGGTTAGGGTTAGGGGTGACTTGACTCTGTGATGTAATATCTGTCTGTGTGTGTGTGTGTGTGTGTGTGTGTGTGTGTGTGTTCAGAGGGGATCTACGAGAGCATGAGGAGGCAGACTGGTCCAGACTCGATCCACCTGAAGACTAAAGACGATCTGAAGGCCTTTGTCAATAACCATGATGCCAGCATCGTCGGTACGATGTCACGTGTTGCTGTCCAGACATTTATTCTCTGATTATTCATTTAAAAAAAACTCAAATATGAAGTGACTTGCTTGTCTCTTTGTAGCTGTTGGTTGGTCAGCCATTGAGATAAGATGGGGCCTGATTGTTTAAGATCTTGTATGTGAGGAGCAGGATTTTGAATTCAATTCTGGATTTATCAGGAAGCCAGTATAAAAGAAATGTACTCTTGCTGCAGCATTTTGGATTAATTGAAGGCTTTTCAGGAAGTTTTTAGGACCGCCTGATAATAATGAATTACAGTAGTTCAGCCTAGAAGTAATAAATGCATGAACTAGTTTTTCAGACTCACTCTGAGACATGATATTTCTAATTTTAGAGAGATTGCGGAGATAGAAGAAAGCAGTCCTTGTTGGAGATTGTTTTGAGATAAAAGAGGGACGTAGTCTTAATCTAATTTTAAGTCTTTATTTGCCTCAAGCAGTTCAAACAAAACACGTACATGGATTCTCCTTCCACGGACTTCAAGCAGTTAGCTGTAGCCAACTTCCTAAAAGCAAATGAGCTTAACTTATCATTACACAGGATTAGATATTGAGTTGTGCTTCTATCTATTTGGTCAAGACTGTTGGGGAGAGGCCGTGGTTTAGAGTTGGCCTTCCTTCGTTGGTGGACGTGCTGGTAACAACCTCTTAGCACCGTACAGACGAGGGCACATCTGGGTTAGCAACCTGCCTCTCCTATTCTGTATAATGACTTTTACCCTGGTTACGCATTCCCATCTCTGTGCTTGTCTACGCTCTGCAATGCACAAACAACTTCTAAATGTACTCGGGCATGATGTAGACAAATATATGTATGCTAGTCTTTACACTCCTTATCTAGACAAAGTCATAAGATGCATGACCCGCAGACTTGTATGTCTGAAATCTTACTATGCGTACATTAGACTAAGAATTGTGACCTGCACGCACACTTCGGGCTTCATCACTGCTCACAAAGCTGCAGGCGAAATCACAAAAATGCACATAAAGCAAAATTTATAAAACTACTCGACCTCACATCCTACATACTTGTTTGATATGCACATTGAAGGACAGATCCTGGTTAAAAATGACCCCAAGGTTACCCACGTAATGCTATCCAGAGTAAGCATCTGGTTAGATACAGTATTTCTAAGATTTTTAGGGCTGAGTACAATAACCTCAGTTTTATCTTTATGTCTCTTTAGGTTTTTATGTCTTTAAAGCATTCCTGCAGTTTAAATAGTTAATCTTTGTTATCTGGCTTCCTGGATAGATAAAGTTGCGTGTCATCTGCTATGCCTTCTAATCTGATATTGCCTAAGGGAAGCATGTATAATACAAACAGAATTGGTCCTTCCACAGAACCCTGTGGTACCCCATAATTAATCTTAGCATATGAAGAGGACTACCCATTTACATTACTCCAATTGGTTAATTTACATAAACAAATTGGAGTCAAACTGGAATCGCTGTTGCTGTAATAAAAAGTTATTGTCAACAGTATCGAACGCTGCACTGAGGTCTAGGAGGACAAGCACAGAGATGATTTTACTGTCAGACACCATGAGAAGATCATTTGTAACCTTCACTAAAGCCATTTCTGTACTGTGGTGAGCTCTGAAACCTGACTGAAACGCTTCAGATAAACCATTTTTGTTGAATGTGTTCACACTGTTGCAGTCTGGATACCTGTACACCTTTGAGGTTTTATTACTTGCTAACGGCACGGCAAGTAAACATGGCCATGTTAACTTCAGGGTCAGACAAACACGTGGTCTCTGTGGTCCTCTGACTCACCT
Organism: Pelvicachromis taeniatus; assembly: GCA_015108175.1. Lineage (NCBI taxonomy): Eukaryota > Metazoa > Chordata > Actinopteri > Cichliformes > Cichlidae > Pelvicachromis > Pelvicachromis taeniatus. Next base: position 11,108 of record VURO01020186.1, read on the forward strand.
TTGGCGCCTTTACCTGTGCATCTGTCTGCATCAGGTGTGTTCACAGGTGCAGACAGCCCCCGTCTGGCTGAGTTCCTGAAGGCGGCCACTCTACTCAGAGAGCAGTTCCGTTTCGCTCACACCACCAACCTGCAGCTCGCTGAAGAGCATGGGGCCGACTCAGAGTGAGTTCACACCTAAGAGATATCACTGTAGTGATGTCACAGTTTAAAGGTGCTCTTCTCACTTCAGTGTGTGTGTGTGTGTGTGTGTGTGTTTCCAGATGTGTGCTGCTGTTCAGACCTCCCAGACTTGCCAGTGCTTTTGAGGACAGCGTTGTTACCTTCAGAGACTACCTGACCATCGGCTCACTGCGGCGCTTCATCAGAGATCACATGTGAGTCTTTAGCCAGTCACCTGTTGGTCATTAGAAGAACTGCAGCCTCATTCCATCTGTGTGTCCACCTGTGTGTAGCTACGGTCTGTGTCCTCACATGATAATGGAGAACAGAGATCGTCTGAGAGTCCGGGACCTGCTGACGGCGTACTACGATCTTGACTACCATCACAACATCCCCGGCTCCAACTACTGGAGGAACAGGTAACGCAAGCACACAGAGGTGATGTGTTCCTGATGTGCAGCTTGATTGACTGAAGTGTTTGTGTGTAATCTCTCCCCTGTGTATTTTCTTCTCAGGGTGATGAAGGTGGCGTCTAAGTATGTTGGGCAGGGTCTAACCTTCTCTGTAGCCAATAAGAAGGACTTCCTGTTGGAGCTGGAGGAAGACTTTGGTATGGGGACCTCAGACGGTGGGGAGCTGCCCTTTATCACCATCCGGACCCGACTGGGTCACAAGTACACCATGAGGGAGGAGTTCACGTGCGTACCCGAGTCATACCACAGTGTCACCTGTTCTGCAGGTGAGGGGGTGGGGTCAGAATAAATCAGAACTACCTGATCCAAGTCTGTTTTACACCCTGGGGAGGGAGGGGGTTGCTGACCTGCATTTCTCAGCTTTTTGACCTCATTCACAGTGAGAGCACCAACAAGTAACTGTGTGTGTGTGTGTTTGTTTCAGGAGGGATGGTGCGTCTCTGCAGAGGTTCCTGGAAGATTACTTTGCAGGTCGACTCAAACGTTACATCAAATCAGAACCGATGCCTGAAAAGAACTCTGTGGCTGTCAAAGTGAGTGAAACAAACACTCCAAAGCCTTCTGTGTGAGCATCAGTGACCTCTTTGTAACCTCTGACCTGTGTGCCTCAGGTCGTGGTAGCAGAGTCCTTTGATCAGGTGGTGAACGACCTGGATAAAGATGTTCTGATCCAGTTTTTCTCTCCGTTGTGTCCTCACTGTAAGAAGCTGGAGCCGGTCTATGGAGAGCTCGCTGACATGGTACGCTCACTCATGAGGATATACTGTCCACTCTCACACTCTGTCTCTTCAGCAGTAACTGGTTGTTCGCTGTTTGGCTAGCTACCCTCAAAAGGGAAAATCCAACGGTTAGCTCTAATGTTCGGGTTTGTAAAGCACTTTATAAATAAACACTGATCGGTGGAGAGCCTGTTTTAGTCACCAGGCCAACCCAGGTGTACCATGCTGTGCAATCAGCTGGCAAAGCACATGTTCGTAAGATGTGATTAATGCTATTTTACACAATAAAATATTCTCTCTTTTCCCAAACGCAACCAGTTTATTACAACACAGGTTACTACATGTGTATCACACCAAAAACATAACTGTTTCCTATCGAAGACAAGTGGAAATCCTTCCATCCATCAGCATTTCTGCAGGAAAAAAATCTCCACGTTACAGTCTCCTTCACTTACATTTGGGCTTCACCTTTCCTCACTTCTAATGTGAAGTAATCCAGTCAGTGAGATGATGTGAGGAAAAAACAATCGAGCTCCAAAAAGTATGGCATCTCCTTCTCAGAGCCTCTGCTTTTTTTTTTTTTTTCCCTTCGTACACTTGAATATACTTGCCCTGCAGACTTGCTGATGACATTCCCGATTGTGCTTCAGCGAGAAACTTGATTATGTTTGTGGTGTGATGTGCATGTAATGGGCTGTTATCTTTTAAATTGTCTCAGTTTGCTTGGGAAGAGAAAGATTATTT
>VURO01020186.1:13224-24942 GCA_015108175.1 Pelvicachromis taeniatus
TTATTTTATTGCACAGAATAACGCTGATCGCATCAGCTGTTTGCGCTGCTCTGTACACTCGGCCAGAGAAGGAAAAATTTGTTTCTGTAGATTTACTCCTCGAAGTGTGAACATCAGAATCCTCAGAGGGGTTCCTTCCTCCTGTAGGCCGCTTGTACGCTCACTGTATAAGCCTCCCTTGTATGGTGGCGTGTGCCTGAAATGATCCAGCATCCACTGGAATATGCTGCTGTTTTGGTGGTCGTGCACGAAACTTGACTTCTTTTCTTCGTATATCATGATGTGGCGATATTGTCTGAGTGACAACACCTATTGTTCAGGACAATACTGCAGTGGCTTCCTGTGTCATGACAGCAGGCATAAACAGAAGTGACAGTGTTTCGATGTTGCAGAGGGTATATGGCACCTTTAAGTGCAGGAGTACAGCGGCCTGGTCCTGATGAGCTGCATCTCCTACACTGTACTATGTGTCTGTGGAGTGATAGTCTGACCTCTCCCATGTGAAGGCCCGAGCACTGCAGACATAATGGTATTTAGCTGCTGTTTGGTCCTTTGGGATGAGCCAGCTTTTATCTGAGCTGCTGCTGGAATGTTCTGCTTAGAAAAGATAAAAAGAAGTCTATCTGGCTTCATATCAAGTGCTTCAAACTACTGGGACCCAGATGACTGAGACACCAAATGAGTGATAAATGGTCCTGTTTCATAACCAGCTGATGATAAAATGCAAACTAATTGAAAAAGAAGTGCATATATTTAATTTGATTATACCAAAATAATGCTTGTGTCCTTGTGTGTGAGGGGAGAAGGCAGGGTTAAATGACCCCAGACTGGTTCTGTTGTACAGTAGGTGATGACGAGCCAAAAACATAACACAAACAGCACCAAAGTCAGTCTCCTCTTCTCCACAAATGCAAATGAGTCGAAAGTTGCCCTTGCCGATAATTATAGTTTAACAACTCACCGCTATACGACATAGCAGCTGTATCTGTCATTTGATATATTTTTTTTCTTACAGTGGTGCACCCTTCAAGTTTCCCTCTTTGTGCATGATGCTTCAGTATTGTTTGACCCATCATTAGAAACACACAATGTAAAGCAGGAAGGGCTCTAGTGTTGACCCCTCCTGCAACAACAGCAGTGAGGGTAAAGACTTTATTTCTTGAAGAAGTTAAGTTTTCATTTTCATCAAATTTTTCTCATTTGAAGTAAGATTTTTATTAGTTTAATCAATGATTTAGTTCATTAAAATAAACTCAGGCTACAACAAATAAAACGGCAACTAACACATCTAAAAATAGTGATTATTACAAAAGAAGTTTAAATGAAATTTCTAAAATAAAGACTATAAAAACTGAAACAGCAGCTGCAAATGCATAAGAAACACATTTTGAATCATTTTTGCAAAAGTAGAAGAGTCATCTCGTCCGTATCCCTCCAGTCACCAAACTTGCGGCCTCTGATCAGCACCCACACGGCTGCGCCTCAGTCTGCAGCCTCGCTTCCTCAACTTTGCTCCTCAGGTCTGAAACCCTTGTGGCAGCTCTGCTCTGATTTCACTCTTTATTTGCTCCCATTAGTCCTCCACATTCTCTGGTATGACCTGCTCTGCTCTGAAACATCTTTAGCTTTATCTGAGTTCAGGTAGCGCCTCCTCCTGACATCACAGGATGTCCTTCTCAAATGGTGACTGGTCTCAGACCTGGTTTCCTGTTTGCCTGTGAGGTCCCGTGTCCTGTAGCTCCACCCACTAAAAATGACATGTTGTACTAAAGGAGATACTATTGGTTTATTTCTGTGTGAAATCATTATTGAATCTTACACTGTGTGTTCTTCAGCTGCGTTCTGACCCCAAAATCGTCATTGCCAAGATGAACGCCGTGGCCAATGACGTGCCTCTAGGCTACGACGTCCAAGGGTGAGATTCAGGTTTCCTGTGACACACTTCAGTCTTTGCTAGGTGTGAGTCTGATGTTCCTGTGTCTGCCTGCAGGTTTCCCACCATCTACTTTGCTCCAGTAGGGAGGAAGGACGAGCCCATCAGATACCAGGTAACACACCTGAGCGCACACCCGAGACTTTACTTTCCTGTCAGTTTGTCTAAGGTCAGTGTTACCTGCAGCAGGCCACACCCCTGTGTTCTGCTGTAGTTTTCCCTCACAGTTGTTTGAGCTGCCTTGTCACAGGGGTTTATGGGTAGTTAATTATGCTCAGTGTGGTGCTCACCTGTGTGCTATGTCAGGCGTCACCTTGTCAGCACCAGGTGTGGACCAAGAAAGATGCCCAAAGGATTTACTTTACCAAGTGGATCATCACGGCCTTGCCATATTGGTCCATTTGATTGACCTTATTATTTATTTATTAAGTTATTACAGATGGGACAGACATGACTGGGGGATAGGAAAGGGAGGGAAAGAAAAACAGAGGGGAAGAGGGACAGTGAGAGAAGACACTAATCAGCTGGATCACCTGCTGAGAGAGCACAACAACAACAAAAAGAAGAAGAAAACAAGCAAAAAGTGAGCAACACAATAAACACCACACCTTAGCAATAACAGATAACTGTAACTAACAGTAAATACTAAATATTGAATGTTATTGTATAGCATGCAAGACCAACAGCGCTTTGAGGTAGCAGCCAAGAAAGATATAGTTTGTGTCTGTGAGCACCCGTGTGTACACCTGTGTGCACACCTGTATGCGTGAGCGTGCTTGTATTCAAAAGGCCTCTCCATATAACGATCTGCTAGAGGGTGTGGGGAGCCATAGCCCGGCCCCCCAGGGCATGAAGCAGGCATAAAGGAGACCCATGCCCCAGACATTCAGAGGCCCCCAGAGCACGAGAGCCCAAGGATTACCATCAGAGGGACAACCGTGCCACCCTCCTGGAAAGAGCTGAGGAGAGCCCCAGATGTGGGATCACCCAGCAGCCACAGGGGGCTGTAGTGACGTGCCCGTGGGCTCATTCAGACTTTAAATTTGAATAATTTTCTAACCCGCTTGGTCAGTGTGAGCACTGCAAAGTACATCCACTCATATTTCACCACAGCCTCTCATGGTCAGCTCAGAACTGCACCTGCTCCCACTTGTACAGGCTCCTGACTGATATGGCACAGGTACAACCACATCTGTGTGCATCAGGAGAGGCGTTTTGTCGAGGTGCAGAAGTAAGTCAGTGTTCTTAGCGGGGCAGACGTTCGTAGCATGCAAAGGCTTCATGAGCTGACCAATCAGCAGTCTCAGCTTCAGAGAACCGCTAGTCTAGACCTGCACAGGCACGTGTGCTCCAGGTTCAGCGTCCTCCGTCCTGCTGCACACACACTTGACCCACAGTTAACCAGACGATAACACCAGTGTGCTTTTTTCTGCTCTCACAGAGCATACGGACACAGTACCCTCAGTACCAATGATGGCAGACCCCTTTTGCTGCTGTTAAAGTTGTGATTTCATACCAAAGAAGTCACGTAATTAAATCCTCTTCTCATTCCTCAGCTGGTCTATATAAAACTGCATATATAATAATAACTAATAAAAGTGTGAGCCTGTAAAGGGCTGGATGTTAAAAATCCTCCCTGGTGACAAATGTTTGCTTTGATTACGCTGTGTTCAGGCTGGGGTCACACCTGGAACAGCCAACATGACTCAACATTTATTGTTCAGAAACAACACTACAGCTGTGGGGGTAGCATAAACCACCAAAGAAGAGCCTACAGAGATTATAATTTATTTTGAAAGTCTGCTGTCATTTACGCTCACACAGCCGCATTTCCTGCTGGGAACAGTCTGTATTTAATACACCCTCCTTCAACCAGAGCTGCAGGTGGAGGAAGTGGAGCTAAAGTTCGGTGTTTAATTGTTGGTAGTTTGCTGAAGCTTACACAGACACTAGGGACACTGTGTAATGTGTGAAGACATGGCTTCACAGTAAGTGTGGGGCTTCAGACACTGACAGGTTTTACTAGATGAAGTCTTTGTGTTAACTTACTTCTGGGGTCACATGACATCTCCCATGTGCTTTTAGGGCACCCGGGAGCTGAAAGACTTCCTCCGGTTCCTCAAGCGAGAGGCGAGTCACAGCTTGGTGTTGAATGGCTTCAAAGATGAACTCTGACACTCCCACCCCGAACAGCGAGGAGGAGCGCCTGAATCTGGACCTCTGATACAGGACATTACGTCAGGACTGTTGGTGCATCAAATCAGATCGCTCAATTATCCCTGAAACGCACTGCTATTAATCATGCCATTGTCAGCCTCATTATTTATCTATTTATTTATTTATTTATTAACTTTATTTGTCCTCCTTTGGTGCACAAACAGGGTGCAGGTGTTGTTCTTCTGTTTTTTTGGACAATAAAGTTTTGTATAAATTTCAGAGACTTGGACAGATTTGTGCTCACTCAGGCCCACAGCTGCTTTAAACCGGTATAGACCTGTCGTCCCAGCATGCTATAGGCACATGTGATGTCACAGGAAACTGGTCACAGACTTGAGTAGATGGTGGTCTGTGACTAAGTAATTGAAAAAACTGTACGGCCAGAAAGATATGAGGTAAACCAGGCGAGTGTTATATTATTGATGCGGTGGGAGATGGTATCGAAAGTTGCCGTAAGGTCAAGGAGAATGAGGATAGTGATGAGTCCAGAATCACCTGCAAGCAAAAGATCATTTGTGATTTTTACTAGAACTGTTTCTGTATTATGAAACATTATTATTGTACAGCGCCAAATCACAACTACAGTCACCTCAAGGTGCTTTATATTGTAAGGTAGACCCTACAATAATACATACAGAGAAAAACCCAACAATCATATGACCCCCTATGAGCAAGCACTTTGGCAACAGTGGGAAGGAAAAACTCCCTTTTAACAGGAAGAAACCTCCGGCAGAACCAGGCTCAGGGAGGGGCGGGGCCATCTGCTGCGACCGGTTGGGGTGAAAGAAGGAAGGCAGGATAGAGACATGCTGTGGAAGAGAGCCAGAGATGGTTGAAGTATGGTTGAATGCAGGGAGATCTATTAACACATGGTGAATGAGAAAGGTGACTGAAAAAGAAAAACTCAATAAATCAAGGGGGTCCCCCAGCAGTCTGAACCTATTGCAGCATAACTAAGGGAGGATTCTGGGTCACCTGATCCAGCCCTAACTATATGCTTTAGCAAAAAGGAAAGTTTTAAGCCTAATCTTAAAATCTTATTTTGTAAGTCTAATATAGCAAGTGATTCCACCAAAGAGCTCATTGTTGACTTCAGGAGACACCGCACTGACTTAGCCCCCCTATACATCAACAGGGAGTGTGTGGAGAGGGTCCACACCTTCCAGTTCCTTGGCGTCCTCATCTCCACTGACATCTCCTGGAGAGACAACATCACGGCGGTCATCAAGAAGGCCCAGGCTCCTCAGGAAAGACATACATACATACATACATACATACATACATACATACATACATACATACATACATACATACATACATACATACATACATACATACATACATACATACATAAGGGCAATACTTTAGAGCGGGAGGTTTTCGTAAAGCTTTTATTTTGGTATTTCCATTGACAAGAAGAGTAAATTTCCATATTAGTTAAATCTTTAGTTTCCTGTAACATTTAGATTTAAATATAATATTTGGATTTAACATTTAGTTTTAAATATAAAAAGTTAAAAAATATTTTCGTAAATGTTGTAAAAAGTGACTCAAAAAACAAAGTTTTTATAAGGTTTGTAGCTTAATGTGGAAAAATGTTGCAACTAATTTCAGCATGTTTCAGTTTACAAACGGTGCCCCAGAATGAGGATTAGAAAAAGCTGCCAGACACCCCTGCTCCTGAGCATAAATTGTTTCTTTAAAGAAAGCAAATTACAATTTAAGAAGTTCAGTCCAAAACTCTGAATTCTGGTGGTGCTTATTATAGAAGCTGCTATATTTTCAGCGGAAACTGTTTTTAATCCACGGAAATAATATGAAACTATTGTCTCCATGAAAGGGCGACCCTTTCTCCTCATTCAGTCTATTGGTGGATCTGTCTATCTGTCACGGCAATGTTCTCTCTGATTAGTCGGACCCGGGCTGTTTTGCCGCCCTTTGTGGGTGGAGCCCTCCTCTCTCCTCGTGCCACCCAGAATCTTCGAGGCTGTTGTGCGGCACGCGCTGTGAAAATGATCGGCCAGCAGGTTTTAGTGCTCAGTAAGTATTCTTATTTTCCTTCAAGTCGTTTACAAAACCTCCGACAACCGTACGGAGGTCGTCCGGGGCCGCCTTCGAGCCGCTACGCAGCCCGGAGACGTACAAAGCGGGGTGCGGCCGGCGTTAGCATATTAGCAGCGGGATGCTAGGCTAACAGAAGCTAACCCGTTACTCAGCAGGCTAACGGTTCCTTTGAGGCTAAACTCAGGCATTCATGTGATGGAGTGAAGGTGGAATCTTCCATCTGTGTTAGTGTGAAGTCAGTTATTGATTATGTCATTAGGAACATGCCACTGTGTTTCTGATCATTGAGATTGATCCAGAAAGAACTCATCATCACTACTGAGAGTCTGAGGGATTATCGTTTTCTTGTGCAGACGGAACCCCTCTTATTAAAAACGGGTCATCACTGTACGAATAAGAATAAAGAATAAAAGCACTGCATGTATGCGGGCAGTAACATCCTGTGTGTGTTTGTGTCTCCGCAGATCAGAACGTGAAAAGAGAGTCTGGACGTAAAGTCCAGACCGGAAACATCAATGCAGCAAAGGTGAGTTTGTTCTACAAGGCTATGCTCGCTTCCTCCTCTGCCCTTTAGCTCACAAACTGAATAACCTGCTTTGTGATCCAGGTGATGTGTTCGTGCTGTGCACAGCGGTCCACACGCCACTGCTGACACATATCTTGCCAATAAAATTTGTGACTGTGGTGACTGACATGTCCAACCTGGCATGTGCTCCAGCTGTCTATTGTAGTCAGTCTTGGCCTGCTCCTCCTCTTTTAGCAGCTGGGCTGGGTAAAAAAAAAATAGAATCATCTTCCAAAGGTTGTGTAGCACATTCACATGGAGTATTAAATGTTTTTATAGAAAACATTTTCCTAAATGAAAAACAAATTAGTTAAAAATGCACAGTCAGAAATCGTTTTCAAACAGTAATGTTTACTTTACTGTTTGAAAACGATTTCTGACTGTCATATGAATGTGTTAGGGTTGGTGTGTGTGTGCGTGTGTGTGTGTACTTAACAACCCTACAGACCAGCAGAGATTTTGTGCAGAACGGCTCAAACTCAGATTTAGGTTTTTAATGTGTTACACACAGCCTGTGCACACTGATGGCTTACCTAAGAAACACCTGCATAGTGAAGTTTACAGTGTTTCAGTGTTGGCTAACAGTGACATAATAATGTTCATTGGCTGGTAGCTTGGTCTGAAACCGTGTGTGCGCGGGTTTAATTCTGCTAACAGCATCAGACACTAACGGGGAGCTCCGTGTTTCCTCTGAATGCCGAACTGGCTGTGGTACAGAAAGCAAAGAGGTGATGCATAAGTAGACCTGTTTAGAGGTGGTCCACGTGCTGCTCGAGAACCAGTGGTACCATCAGAAACTCAGCAGAGAGCCAGCTCATGTCTACTCCATTATTGATCATCGTCACATAAATACGCACACACACCCTGCTGAAGCTCCAGCTTTTATTGACTTTTAGTTACCCTGGTAGAATATCGGTGTAGGAGGATAAATGTGTGTGTCATATAAAATGTGATTGTATCAACACAGACCAGTGTGAACAGCATGACTCAATAATGATCAATAAGCAGTTGTACACCTGGCTCCTCCAGCAGGTGATGTCACGCTCTTTGAAACACGTTACAGATGTGACACTAACTCTGAGATCACCAGCGGGTCCTGAGCACAGACTTGCCTGAACCTTACATTTGATCTTACCTGCTGGGGTTGATTGAGTGAGCGATTGACCCCACAATCTCTTTGTGCGTTTCAGACCATCGCTGATGTCATCAGGACCTGCCTTGGCCCAAGGGCCATGATGAAGGTCAGACCCTCTGCACATACACAGCAAGAGAACTGCTGTCAGCATGCTAATATGCTAACGTGTGTGTGTCTGTGTCTGTGTGTGTAGATGTTGCTCGACCCCACTGGAGGAATCGTGATGACCAATGATGGAAACGCCATCCTCAGAGAGGTCATTCACTGTCTTACTCTCACACACTCACTCAGCATCTAATCAGGCGTGTGATTCCTAACCTGCTGCATTTCTTTGGCGACAGATCCAAGTGCAGCACCCAGCAGCGAAGTCGATGATTGAGATCAGCCGTACACAGGATGAGGAGGTGGGAGATGGGACCACCTCGGTCATCATACTGGGTGAGGAAGAGGAGGTGAAACACGGCACCAAGTCACATGATCTCTCAGGTGATCTAACGCCTGTCTCTGTCTCCCTGTTTCTCCCTGCCCTGTCACCTGTGTGACCTTTAGCGGGTGAGATGCTAGCAGTGGCTGAGCAGTTCCTGGAGCAGCAGATGCATCCGACTGTGATTATCAGCGCGTACCGCCGAGCGCTGGAGGACATGTTGGACACGCTGAAGGAGATCAGGTAACGGCAAACTCTTCCAGTTGCGATGATGTTGCCATGTCCCATGCTGTGCGTAACTCTGCCCCCTCCCCTCCTAGCACCCCTGTGGACACGTCAGACCGCTCTATGATGCTGAAGATTGTCCACTCGGCTATTAACACCAAAGCTCTGAGCCGCTGGTCTGAGCTGGCCTGCAACATCGCCCTGGACGCCGTGCGCACTGTGGAACTGGAGGAGAGCGGTCGCAAAGAGATTGACATCAAGAAGTACGCTAAGGTGGAGAAGGTACGAATCACTGTGGGCCAGTCGCTTTAAACTAAGGGTCGGCTCGCCTGTCGTCAGGCTATTTGTTAATAAAGTTGTTTCTGGCCTGTTTCCAATGATGGTGTGCTGCATGCAGGTTCCTGGCGGGATCATCGAGGACTCGTGCGTGCTAAGAGGAGTGATGATCAACAAAGATGTGACGCACCCGAGGATGAGGAGGATGATCAAGAACCCACGAATTGTCCTACTTGACTGCTCGCTTGAGTACAAGAAAGGAGAGAGTCAGGTGACACCCCACCACCACACACACACACACAGGTAGTTACACTTGTTTGCGTGTGTGTTACTTGTGTTAATGTGTGTCTGTGGCTCTGCCCCCTGCAGACAGATATTGAGATCAGTAAGGAGGAAGACTTTGCCCGGATCCTGCAGATGGAGGAAGAGTACATCCAGCAGATCTGTGAGGACATCATCCGCCTCAAACCCGACTTGGTCTTCACCGAGAAAGGCATCTCAGGTACATGTCACCAGCAGCTCAGCAGAGAATGGAATGTGGAGCTGATGCAGAGCACCGAGATGGTGAACAAACATAAAGAGGAAGTCCTCTGAGGTCATGTTTGTTTCAGGCATGAACTGCCTCAAACAAAACTATAAATACAGCATAGTATTTACTTCCTGTTTCTTGTCAGATCTTGCTCAACATTACCTGGTGAAGGCCAACATCACCGCCATCCGCCGCGTCAGGAAGACTGACAATAACCGTATTGCCAGGTACACAGCATCCAATCAGCTCTCAGCTCCTCAGACAGGAAGTTTATGTGAGGTTTAGCGAGCTGTAAATAACCATTTCTCTCTCAGGGCGTGCGGTGCCCGGATCGTGAGTCGGACAGACGAGCTGCGTGAGGATGACGTGGGTGTGGGAGCTGGGCTGTTTGAGGTGAAGAAGATCGGAGATGAGTACTTCACCTTCATCACTGAGTGCAAAGACCCCAAAGCCTGCACCATCTTGCTGCGGGGGGCAAGCAAGGAGATCCTGGCGGTGAGCAATAATTAATCAATCAATCAGTCAATGAGGTGAGTGGTAAATCCAAGGATTGGTTAACACTGTCTCTGTCCACAGGAAGTGGAGAGGAACCTGCAGGACGCCATGCAGGTGTGCCGTAATGTGTTGCTCGACCCCTTCCTGTTGCCAGGTGGTGGCGCAGTGGAGATGGCGGTGTCCAAGCACCTGACGGAGCGTTCCCGCGCTCTCACCGGTATCGAACAATGGCCATACCGTGCTGTAGCTCAGGCGCTCGAGGTTATCCCCCGAACACTGATCCAGAACTGTGGTGCCTCCACCATCCGTGTTCTGACATCACTGAGGGTAAGCAAAACTATATTAGTCACTAATGAGGTAACAGCATAAAAACTGTAATATAACAATAAAACTAACCAGAGTGTTGTTGAGAAGTCAGCTGTTTGTATTTGTGTGTGTGTGTGTTCAGGCCAAACACACTCAGGATAACAGTGTGTGTTGGGGTGTGGACGGCGAAAGTGGCTGTCTGTCCGACATGTCAGCTCTCGGGATCTGGGAGCCGCTCGCTGTCAAAGCTCAGACCTACAAGACCGCCATCGAGGTCAGAACTTCCCACACAGCAGTACATTCTGATATGTGATTCATATCAATGATTACCTATCAGTAGTGTGATTGATACTGATGATACTGCTTTGTTTGTAGACGGCCATCTTGTTGCTGCGTATTGATGACATCGTCTCTGGTCACAAGAAGAAGGACAAAGACGAGCAGATGGGAGGACAGGGAGCTGAGTAGACCCACGTCGGTCCACATCATTCTAGATCCACGTCAGTCTCTCTTCCCGTGTGTTTGTGTGTGTGTGTGTGTGTATGGATGGGGACTAGTTGACTCAGTGAAATGTAACAACAGTTAATAAAGTTACCTTTGAAACCTGTGTGATCTGTTTTTATGTTTCTTATGAGACCATAAACCTGGTTCTGCCTTTACATGCCTAGCTGCAAAAAAATTTCTCATTCTCAGGGGCTTGGGTTTTCATACATGGGTGCAACATCTTTAGCTTGCTAATAAAAAGCTGAAAGTAATAGATTTATTTGAAGCAGCTTTGTCCATTTAAAAAAAAAAAAAAGATAATATTGTGTGAGCTTTTAATGCAAAAGAAACATGGAAAATTACTCTGACCCATGAAAATGACAAAATACCTCCTCTCTTCACAATTTTCCACAAATTTATCACTGCAAAATGGGCACTTTATCAGGTTAAATATGTGGGTTTTTTGGACTGCAAAAAAAAGATGGACATGGTATAGCTCTATTTTTCCTTTTTGCCATAGAGTTATATCATGCTGCCATGTCCATCTTTTCACACACTGATGTGCACCGTCATCAACTTCATTGTGTTTTAAGCTAAACTTATATCATGTTCGAACAATAAAGGTTATAATGTGAAAACGTTATTGTTAAAGCAATATAAAGTTCACATTTGTGTGATATATGATTTTTATATCATAAGAATGAAGTATTTTGTTAAAATGTGATAAATCTGTATATTGTAATGTGATATTATATTGTACAAACATGGACAAAGTTTTCACGTTATAACGTAAATAGCTCTATTTTTTGTTTTGTCTGGGTGCCAGCTCTGCGCTCCCGTAGACCTCACTCTAACTCCTGTTGATAATTCGTTGCTAGATTATTTGTTAGTGGTCTAAGGAGCTTGGAAAGAAAAGTGTCTGGACTTCTTTAAGTTGCTTGACGACGTTCTCATACAGAGAACCACCTCATCAGAGAACCACCTCATCAGAGAAGTTTTTTCAGTTCTAAGGTCAAATGGTGGAGAGTCCCAGATTTAAGCCCTATGGAAGTGTCCCCCCAAGAGG